>CAUYQG010276859.1:0-47559 GCA_963574415.1 Tarsius wallacei | reverse complement strand
CTCCAAAGTTGTTAAGACTGCCCTCTGCAATACAAATTGTTCTAAACCATATCATTCTTTCCCCAGAAGAGTGGCTTCTTGGTCCCTTCCAAGAATTAACTTTTGGCAAATGGAGGCAGAAGTTGGCGGCCTGCAACTTGGAGAAGAGGCCGGGGCTGGAGAAGCAGAGACAGGAGGGACTGAGAAGACAGGCATAGTAGTAGACTGACGTGGCAGGAGGGGCGAGCGCACCCCGCGCACGTGCACAAGGCCGGCACCGGGGAGCAGGGCGAGAGCCAGTGAAGGAAAATCACCAGACTTGGCACCTGGGAGCCAAAGTTAGCACGTGTTTGAAGAAGGCAGACTGGTAGATAGCACTGAATATAACTGGGCAATCCAATAAGGGAAGGAAGGCCGAGCGTCGACTGACTATCCAGAAGGAAGCCATTCAGGATCTTAGGGTGAGTGATTCCAGAGGAGTGGCATGGGCACAGGCCAGACAGCGGGGGGCTGGGGAAGGGGCAGGAGGCTGCGGGGGAGTGGCTGATGGAGACAGTTCTTCAGAAGCCTACCTAGGAAGGGGGGCTATTTATTCACTGAAAGAAAGCAGCCAATAAAACATGCAGAATGGCAAACACGAAAGAAAGGCTGGCCTCTTAAAGGCCCAAAGGATACTGGCAAGGACTGAAAGCACAGCACAGGGAGAGGCTGGAAGTCGCCACTGCGGCCCGAGGAAAGCGAGAAGTCTTCTAGGAGGTGGAGGTGCAGGGCAGTGAGACGCTGCTGGCCCTACTTTCCCTGTGAAGTCAGAGCGACTGCAGGAAAGGGCATGGGGTCTGAGGAGAGCAGGAGACGAGAAGAAACTGGTGGGTTGCAGGAAAGGGGTTCAGAGGTTCAAGTCTCCCTAAGCTTAAGTCTCCTCTCTGGCACTTGCTCGGACAAGTCATTTAACCTGTCTGTGCTTCAGGGAGATTGAGAAGAAGACCACTGACCCATTTGGTTTGTTTCAGTATGAACTGAGATGGTGCATTCGAAGCCCTGGCATGCTACCTGGCAAGCAGAAATAATAGCTGCTGTTATTGTTGTTTAATGGCAGGGTCAAAGATCTGAACGTGTGAATGAAGGACAGACAAGAGCTGCAGCTGGAGTAGAGGAAAGTGGCCTTGACGATGGCTGTGGTGCAACTAGGGAGCAGGTAACTGGAACGGAGGGGAGGCCAAGGCCGTTTGTCCTGAGAATCCAAGGCGCTGGGTGGAGTACTTGCCCCTTCAGGGCCACCTGGCTCTGGACAGTATCTCTCAGCCAGATCACGCCATCTCCACTTACCTCATAAAGATGTTCCACATTGCCGGGTGGTAGCAGAGAAATTCAGTCATCCAGAATCCGGAGTCCTCAAACGCCTCTCTAATGACAGTCTCGGATGGCTCAATCACCCGGCAGAACCCCGGGGACTGAAACCTCTCGTGTCAGTCGGAAGCAGGATCAGCAGCAGAACTTGCTGACTGTTGTGGGGTGAAGAAAAGGAGGGTGGGAGAACGACTCCCAGGCTTTTGGGAGTGATGCCATTTACTGAGATGACAGAGAATGGAACGCAGGCAAGACCAGTGAGCAAGTTAGTGACGTTCACCTTGAACCTGGACAGGCTGAGTTTGAGATGCCTGTGAGATCCCAGTGGAAATGGACAGATATCTGGGCTGCAAGGCACAACGTTGGGGATTGCCGTGCAGATGGTAACTGATATTGTGTGTGATTCCCCAGGAAGTATAAAGCGGGGAAAAGGCTGACTGAGGCGCTCCCACATTTAAAGGTCAGACAGAGAAGGAGAAACCGGGGAGAGAGTCACAGAAGCTAAGGAAGAACATCTTTTTTTAAAAGGAGTGATCCTTGGAAGGCTGAGGCGGAAGGATCGCCTGAGCCCAGCAGGTCGAGGCTGAAGTGGCCGTGAGCATGCCACTGCACTCCAGCCTGGGTGACAGAGGGAGACTCCAATTAAAAAAAATAATAATAATCAACAAAAATTAAAAGGAGTGCTCAGATGTGGGAAGAGCTCCTGGAAGGTTAAGTAAGAAAATTACTGAAAAGTGTCCAGAGAGTGGGGAGTGGGTGGGGAGGGGCAGGAGGGAGCAGGGAGTGGTGGCTGGAGGTGGAGGCAGGGTCCAAGGATGGTTTTCTTGTCTCTGTTAAGATGGAGGACAAGGATTTCAGCAGAAAACTAGGAACTCTAAAAAGAACCAAATGGAGAACAGAAAAACACATCAACTTCAATTAAGAAGTCAACAGGCTGGGCGCAGTGGCTCAAGCTTGTCATCCCAGCACTTTGGAGGCCAAGGCGAGAGGACTGCCTGAGTCCAGGGGTTCAAGACCAGGCTGGGCAACTTGGTGAGACCTCGTCTCTACAGTAAATAAAAAATGAGCCGGGTATGGCAGCATGCGCCTGTAGTTCCAGCTCCTTGGAATCCTGAGGCAGAAGGATCATCGGAGCCCAGCAGGTCGACACGGGTGGCCGTGAGCATGCCACTGCACTCCAGCCTGGGTGACGGAGTAAGACTCCAACTCAAAAAAAAAAAAAAAAACTTTGACCGTTTGATCTGGAGGAATAAATTCCAAGTGTACTACAAGGGATATTCCAAAAGATAAATCCAGTTTTTGGGGGAGCTTCCCCCTTGCATTCTTAATGCAATGGAAAGTTGTTAAAGCCAGATTTGAGTTTAGAACTCCAGACCCCCAACCTGCATTTAACACCTATTTATTAGGGACCCACTCCCTTCCATGTACTGTTTTGGGGCGGGGCTACAATCACAGGCGAGACAGGCCCTGAGTGCACAGCACTTTAGGGAAGAAGATGAACGAGGCATTTCTGTGATGCAAGCCCTGTCACAACTGGGAGAGCACAGGGTGCTGGGGTAGCCGGCAGCCTGGCCTGGGGTGCACAAGGGGTCTAGGATGATTCCTGAGGGATGTTTACGTGGCCTAAAGGAAGTGTGAGGGTTAGCCAGGCAAAGAGGAGCAAAGAACGTTCCTCCAAAGAAACTGAATAGAGCACCAAGATGACAGAGAACGTTGATCTGGCATGAAAAGAATGCCCATGTTCCTGGAGAAGGAAAGGGAAGGGTTGCAAAGTGAGGCCAGAGAGAGCCGCAGCAACATGTTGGGGCTTGAAGGAAATGGGAATGCAGGAAGCCACGCTCACATGGACATTTTAGAAAGAGCACCCTGGTTTTTTCAGCATGAGTGATATTTATTCAACCAACATTTGTGGACTATCTATTCAGGGTCCTGGGCTTCAGAGTTCATGGTTTGGTGGAGGAGACAAGTGTAAGCTAATGATGACTGAGAAATGTGTAAGTCCAGCCTGGGCAACAGAGCAATACCTTGTCTCTGCAAAAAAAAAAAAAAAGGATTAGCCGGGTATGGTGGCACACACCTCCTAGTCCTAACTGTTTGGGAGGCTGAGGCAGAGGGTTGCCTGAGCCCAGGAGGTCGATGCTGCAGTGAGCCTGCCACTGCACTCCAGCCTGGCCGAGAGAGACTCGAATTGAAAAAAAAAAGTGATAAGAAGTGAAGGTCTGAATAGTGAGGCACAGACTGACTTGGACAGAGGGAGTCAGGGATCCTCCCAGAGAGGTGGCTTTTCAGCTAAGCCATAAAGATACATAGGAGTTTGTCAGGGCCTTTTTGATAGACCAGCAGGCTTGTGAATAGACACGGTGTATGAAAAGGTGTGGCCTTTCAGGCACTGGAGAGAATGTCAGAATAACTTCAGTTATGGTTATCTCAGAGAAACAACAAGAGAGGAGATGGGAGAGAGAAGTCAAGAGAACTTTCTCACTCGTGTGTTGATATTATGATAGGAACTTGGGCTTGAGCCTATAACTTGAGGGGGAATGGCAGTCTCCTTTGAGAGTGCAAGGCTCCTTTTAGCAAAAGGCATATCTCACCAGGTATGGTGACTTACGCCTGTAATCCCAGAACTTTGGGAGGCCGAGGCGAGAGGATTGCCTGAACAGAGGGGTTTGAGGATAGCCTGAGCAATTTGGCGATACCGCATCTCTACAATAAATCAAAAAATTAGCTGGGTATGGTGGCATGTGCCTGTGGTTCGTTATTTGGAAGGCTGAGGTGGAAGGATCGCCTGAGCCCAGCAGGTCGAGACTGTGGTGGCCATGATTGTGCCACTGCACTCCAGCCTGGTTGACAGAGTGAGACTCCAACTCAAAAAAAAAAAAAAAAAAAGACACATCTGTGCAAAACTTGGATGTAACTTGTAACTTCAGGGATTCTAAACTCTGCACTTAAAATCTCATTACTCTGGGCAGTGGGAAGCCATGGAAGAATTTTCTAGACAGTGTAGCCATATGATCAGATTTGCTCTTTAGGATGACCCTGGGAGAGACTGGAAGGAGGGGAATCCACTAGGAGGTTCTGGGGAGACATCAGATCTCAAGCAAGAAGAACCCAAGGACCCAGTCCACGGTGGCATTGGTGGGAATGATGGACAGAGCCCTGTGGGAAAGGCATCAGGAATGGGAAGATCCAGCAAGTGGTGACAAACCAGAGGGTGGACAGTGGTCCAAAGTGGTGACAGGAGAATGATGATGCCATTGTCCCCCAATATACATTCTTCCCTTCCTCCTTCGTAATGGAATCCCCTGCCCTTAGCTGGGCACACAGCCACCCAGAATACAGCCTCCATTTCCCAGCACCCTTTGCAGTTTGGCACGTACATGTAACTACGCTCTGGCTAATGAGACATGTGCGATGTGACGTGTGCAAACTCTGGCTCCCGCATTTAAAGGGAAGGGGAGCACATTGGGAATGTGGTGGTGACCCATACTGATCCAAGAAGATGGTGCTGGCATCCTGGGGATGGGAGAACAGCATGGCAGAAGGAGCGTAGGTCCTCAGCACGTGAAGCTGGCTACACTGTCTAGAAATGCTTATCTGCGGTTGACACAGGAGCAAGAGATAAGCTTCGAACCTGTTGAAGTTCTTGTACATTTGGCTCTTCATGGAAGAAGGAGCTGGACCAGGTGCTCAGCTCCACATGGCAGTCTCAGGGGTTCAGTGCAATGGCTAGAGGGTCTCAGGGCGGGAACGCTTGGGGAGATCTTCTGGAAAGAGCATCCTTTCTGTGTCTAAGCATCATGGATGTCTCCTTGTGACACCAGCCCCTGATCCAAGCCTACAGTGGAATCACCCAGCCCACAGCCCTGCAGAAAAAAGCAGGTTTGTGTGGCTCCAGCAGATTCCTGGATATAGGCTGTGTTCCCCATGGAAGCCGGTCTTTCAGTGAGTCATTGCCAATGAAGCAGCCCAGTGTGGGAACATGGACAGGACCACTGGGTTATCTGAGAAATCTGAATGGAGAAGCACATGGAGTGCCAGGCAGTGGCAGAGGCGTATGGAGAGGGAGTAAGGAGAGGGTGAAGCTGTGAGGTGGAGTAAGGCTAAGGGAGAGGCAGCGTTTGCATGAGTAGAGGTCAAGACAGGTTGCAAGTATCAGCAAGAAGGAGCTGAGAGGTGGAGGAAAGATTCAGAGCAAAGAAGAAGCTTATGGAGTGAACACCCTGTCCTCCCAGCCTAGTGCCCTCCCCTCGCCAGCCCCACCTAGCACCCATGTGACTGCAGATGAGAAACCTTGGCCCCTGTCCCTCAAAGGACAGACCAACGCAACTAGGCCCATCATGCCCTCCCCTGGGAATTCTGAAGCTGGGATTCAGGAGACAGATTTCATTTTCTTCTGTGTTTTGGGTGAAATCTGTAAATCTCAGAAGCTGCCGGTGGCCAGGCCCAGCCTTGTGGGCTGAGGGAAAAATAGGGCTCTTCAGCCATAACGCCCAAAACCAACATGCAGAGCAAAGTAGAGACCATCTGACTTTTCTGGAGCAGCCTTGTTCCTTCACGGAGACCCCAGTAGGTGCCTGTCCTTGAGCTCTGGAACTGCTCTGGTGTTTCTTGCCTCACTCTTCTCTCTGGGTTACATAGCGTGGTGGGGAGCTACGAAAACGTGGTGTCTGGAGTGGGTCTCTCAGATGTTGGCCGAATTCCTGCTGGAACGCTGGGTCATGTGGACTCTTGATCTGTAAACTGGGGGATAATCATTCCTCCTCTGTTCTCGTAAGCACTCACGTAGCTCAGGCCCTGTCTCTATACAGTGCTTGGCCCCTATGGCAAAGCTCGGAGTACAGGAGGGAGTTTTCCCTTTCCCCTGGCCATTTGATCCTGCTCTTAGATCTGGCCCCATAAAAATAGCATCTTACCTGCCTAGGCAACCTAGTGAGACCAGGTCTCTGCAAAAAAAAAAAAATTAGCTGGGTGTGGTATTGTGCACCTGTAGTTTCAGCTTCTTGGGAGACTGAAATGGAAGGATTGCCTGAGCCCAGGAGGTCAAGGCTGCAGTGAGCCATGATTATGCCACTGCCCTCTAGCCCGGGTGACAAAGTGAGACCCTGACTCAAAAAAAAAAAATGGCAGCTTGCCTTCACTGCCAGTACTTAGAACTGCCCACGCATCAGTCCTAAGGGCTTTGTATGACGTCACCTGCTTCTCACAATAGTCCAATGAGGTAGGCATCAATATTATCCCTGCTTTACATAAGAAGAAACTGGAGCACAGGGAGGTTAGGTAATTCTTCTAAGGGGACACAGCCTTGTAAACAGCAGATCTGGGATTTCAAGCCAGGAGATCAGGCTTCATGACTACACCCCCTGCCCGCTATATGCCTGAGCTCTTCCTGTTCCCTTGCTAGTGACCTGGGGAAGGGGTGCCTGGCAGCAGGGGGTGGACACGGCTGAGAGAACAGAGCTGCTTACAGTTCCAAATCAGTTCCTTCACGCGCTCTCCCATCTCGAAGAGAGATGGGCCTGGAACAGAGAAAACCCAGCTGGTGTTCAAGGGGTTTCCGTCAGACTTCCTCTCCAACTCATCTCTAAGTCCGGTCCTCAGTCCGCTTCTATGCTTGGAGAAGGCCCGGCAATGGCTCCTGGGCTTCTGCTCGGAAGTAAACTGAACTATTCTGTTGGATGGGGACTGGAAGAGCACATCCTCCAGTCCTCATGCTGCCTTAGAAGTTCAGAAACTTCCCCTTTTCTCCCCAGAAAGGAAGAAAGTGTCCCCCATGATCCCAGTGGTCAGATCCGGGGCAGGAACGGAGCCAAGCTTGGGCCCTGTCTCTGTTCTGTGGGCCTACAGAGAGGACGGGGCTGGTCTACTCTCCACCCCATGTGGGCTCAGCAGGGGAGGCCAAGCCCCCCAGAGGGGACACTGTGGTTCTGCCTGTGATCACAGTGACCATGTGATTCTGCACTCAAATGTTAGGAGAGTCACCATGCAGACCTAAGCTGTGACCTTCTTTTGAGCTTTAATCAGTAACAATATTGTCTGCCTGTGGTATCTTCTTTTTCTATTGGATCCAAGCTCAGGAAATGAGGAAAGTGATGGTATTTATTGCCCCTCCTCCCCAGATTGCTTGAACCTAGGAGTTTAAGACCAGCCTGGGCAACATAGTGAGACTTTGTCTCTACAAAAAAAAAAATTCAAAAAATTAGCCAGGAATGGTGGTGTACACTTGTAGTCTCAGCTACTCAGAAGGCTGAGGCTGAAGAATCACGTGAGCCCAGGAGGTTGAGGCTGCAGTAAGCCTTGATCGTGCTACTGCCCTACAGCCTAAGCGACAGAGTGAGACCTCAGCTCAAAAAAACAAAAAACGAAAAAAAATCCTCCTCCCCAAGTCACACACACTTCTTGGTCAGCACACTGGTCTTGTGGATGACACCTAGCTTGGACCAGCTGGGAGAAGTGGGATGGAAAAAGAGGGCAGGGGGTAACAGGGCAGATGAAGCAGGGCACTGCCAGACCCAAAGGATGTCGGAGCCTGGAGCTGGCACTGGCCCTGTTGGCAGGCTTCTCAACTCAAGGGAGTGCCACACTAGAAGATTGTTAAGTCTGTGGGTAGGCTGGTGTGCTGAGGTGGAGCTGTGGGTAAGATGCAAAGAAGTACACAGAAATTTGATTGGAAAGTATAGTTTATTTAGAAAGTAGATTAGATAACTGGGCATGGTGGCATGTGCCTGTAGTTCCAGCTACTTGGAAGGCTGAGGCAGAAGAATTGCCTGAGCCCAGCATGTCGGGGCTGCAGTGGCCGTGAGCGTGCTACTACACCCCCCAATCTGGGCAACAGAGTGAGACTCCAACTCAAAAAAGAAAGAAAGAGAAAGAAAGAAAGAAAGAAAGAAAGAAAAAGTAGATGAGAGAGAGAAGATTCCCCTTCTCAGATGGAGTAGGAGATCAGGGCTTAAAGAGAAGCATGGCGGCTGCTGCTTGAAGTTGAATTCTTTTTAAACCTTTCCTTTGATGGGGGCAGGTCATTAAGGTGAGTGGGTGCAACTTGGCAAGACTTCATCTCTGCAATAAATCAAAAAATTAGCCGAGCGTGGTAGTGCATGCCTGTAGTTCCAGCTACTTGGAAGGCTGAGGTGGAAGGATTGCCGAAGCCTTGCAGGTCGAGGCTGCAGAGGCCGGGAGCGTGCCACTGCACTCCAGTCTGGGCGACAGAGTGAGACTCCAACTCAAAAAAAAAAAAAAAGGTGATTGGGTGGTGGTCTGTTTTACATCATCATGAAGGGGCAGGTAAGCACAGGTACTGACATCACGGCGATGGACAGCAGGCAGATGGGTGGGTTAGTCACATAATTGTTGTCATGGTGATGGGGACTGTTTGTGTAACATAGGTCATGAAGGGCTGCTTGATTTCAGGAAGACAAATACTTGGAATAAAAAGTAAACAGTACAAAGCAGGCTTGGGGGAGGGGGTTGTCCCAGGTCCCAGTGGTTAGGAGAGGGCCTCGCAGAAGGGGAAATGGAATGTCCAGCCTTGAGGCTCAGAGGTCTGGTCAGGCAGACAGGTGGACTGAGATGCTGGCAAGACTGGGGGGTGAGGGGGAGGCATGGGTGTGCCTCCCAGGAGTCGTCCAGGAGTCAGAGGGAGGCAGTCAGGGGTCCCAGGTGGGGCTCAGCCCAAGCTGCAAGGAGAGGCACAATTCAAGGCAGCAACAGATATGGAGCCACCTGGGCACCAGCCCTGACTGAAACCACCTCTATAGAATTAATACTGGGTCATGGAGTAAACGCTACAGCTACAGTTAGAAATTAACACATATGCTGCGTTTAAGTTCACTAGCAATTACCTTCCTGTCTGACCCTGGGGAGGAGGGGAAGCTGCCCTGCAAGGCCAGTCAACATAAGACTGCTTGAGGAGAACAAGAGGCCAATTGGAAGACAAAAAGGGGCTTCTATCTCCAGGGACCCCCACGTCCCTCCACACCTTCCTCCTGTACTGCCTCCATAATGGCTCAAGGCCAGCAGCAAGTACCTGCCAGTCAGAGGAAGTGTTTTTCAGACAGCCTCTGTTTGTATAAAACCTAAGAACGAGATCTGAGATCTTTTCCAGATTTTGTACTCTGGCAGACCCGAACTCCTACCCAGGCCCAGAATACCAGGAAGTCCTCTCCCTGTCATAGAACCCCAGGAAGACAGTTTCAACAAGCCCAATGACATCATCAACCAATCAATAGCCCTTATCCCTCTTCCCACCAAGTTCTCTTCAAAAACCTTATCCTCTGAATCTTCCAGGAAGCGAATTTGAGTGGTTTTTTCCTCCCGCCCACTTAGCTGCTTTGCAGTATTAAACTCTTTCCCCACTACAATTGATACGGAGACCCGCTGTTGTCTGTCCGTATTGCCACAACCCCTACAGAAGGGCATGGCAAATATTCGAGTGCTCTTGCATGTACCCACATTCCTGAGAGTTAACAAAAGGTGGGCTTCCCCTTATCCCCTATGCACCCCAGTAAGTGACTTCAAAATAAGTCTTAACTTCCCTGCAGACTGTGCCCAATTAACCGAGAGATGTAAATCCCCATTTACTCCTTTTCTTAGTAGTCACAGGTTTGAATAATGTAATATCAAGGTAATCCTCGTGATTTATATAACTTTTGTATCAATTCAGTCATAAGTCTTGTGATTTGTATAACTTTTGCATATAGCAATGCATGATATCTTAGGCCCTGTTAACTCCCTTCACTCTATGGCAAGCTTGATTAGTGCTTCTGCTGGGTGTTACTGATAAAAAGCTGTGAGATACCTCTGGTAAGTGGCGTCAGGAAATGTGGACCATAACATGTCATTATTGACAAAATGCAGCTATAACTTAGGTTCTTTACACTGCTCTGCTAGTCACGTAGTCAGTGTATAGGTACCAACAACATTGAAGTTACAAAAGTGGACTATAAAACTTAAAGGGGGAGCAGAACCACTTTAAATAGGCCAGAAGCCCATATCTGCTCACTGGATTCAAATTCAGAAATACACCTCTTTTTACCAGTTCCCTGCCCCTTTGATTTATTGGTATCAAGAGAGAGCAGTCGAGCGTTACTCAGACCATAACATAATGACTGCATCAGTTTTGGTTTTTCTGGGCAGCAGGTATAAGAACCTGGTTCGGCTGTAACACAGGCAGGCACAATCTGGGCTTTAAAACCCAGCCCAACAGGGACCAGACACGGGAACCAAGAGCAGCTTAACTGGTGCTGAGCTGAATCTTGAAGCATGAAGTTCACCCAGCACAAGTGTGGAAGAAGCATCTCAGGAAAGGAGGCCAGACAGAAAAGGGCATGGGTGACATTCAGCAGTGGATGGCCTCAGTGCCTGGGGGGTTGCAATAATCTTGCAAATGATTGTTTGTTGATAACTCTCTCTGTTAGTGTGCTTAGCACTTACATACTAATTTGTTAGGAGTCTGACCTTGGCAGGTTTCAAGGACTCTCCTGCCCTGCTAGACCCATGTGTCAGAATCAGCCCATTCTCCTTGAGTTCCTCTGGGCTTCCCTTAGGTGGGCAGGTGGGGGAGAAGGAAGGGGAGTGGATGGGGATGGCACTGGTGTCTGGCTTCTTAGAAGTCTTGAGAGTGTGCCAGGTGGCTCTTTAGAATGTGGGCCAGTCTGTACTATGTCCCCAGATTTAGGGCTAGAACCATAATTCCAAGGCAAAATCCCACTCAATACCCTGTTACACCTATTATATCAATTCTCACAGCAACCCTAGAAGATGTAAAGCCATGCATCCTATAAATACTGGAGCTGGGTTTTACAGAGATTCACATGTATATCCAGGTTAAAGGCCACACTATCATCGGCTGTGGCTGCACCGTCACCAGCTGTGAGGTGATTGTCTGGACATTGCTTCTTTCCCCCACATCTGGCTTATTTCTGCCCCTTTCCCAGGGAGCAGCCTCTGGCCGAGGCTGGTCTCTGCAGGATATGCACATATTCCCAGTAGTAAGTCATGGAATGTCACGGATGCAGGTAACTATTAATCAATGTGATTGTAAACACTGTGTAGGAATTTGAATCATTCACCTGCATGACTATAAAACTGTTTGCTGTGCTGTCTCAAGCAGATTCCTCACCGACCTGCTGCCATGGGTACCCCCTCATACGTGTAATAAACCAATGCAGGACCTCCGGGTGACTTCTTTGGAATAGGTAAACATTACGCACTGGCTCTCTCAGATTTGGGGCTACCACATTACACCAGCCTTAACCACTTCAAATTAACTTCCTCTGGACCATCTCTCACTGACTGGCCTACAGAAAGCTCAAATACTGCGTATCCCAAGCCAGCTTCAACAGCTCAGCCCGGGGGACCCCTAAAGCCAACTCTGCTTCCAGTATTTCCCCTCCCAATCACCCAGTTAGAAGTCTGGTTGTCATCCCTGAGGCCTTCTAAAATCACGATGAGAGTTTCTCATTTAAGTGCTAAATACTGTTTGATGATTTCAGGTCTTTGCCCCCATCCC
The DNA here is from genome assembly GCA_963574415.1 of Tarsius wallacei. Lineage (NCBI taxonomy): Eukaryota > Metazoa > Chordata > Mammalia > Primates > Tarsiidae > Tarsius > Tarsius wallacei. The sequence continues at coordinate 35,726 of CAUYQG010276859.1, read as the reverse complement.
CAAGGTCATTGCCAATACCCTCTACTGTTCCAGGCCCCCAGGGCACCTGGGACATCCCAACAGTCTTCTCTCTGATACCTCCCATCCAGTCCTCTCCCCTTCCCTAATCCATCCTCCACAGAGCCGTCACCATGACCTTCCTGACCTGAATGGCCCTCCCAAGTCGCCGCTTCCACATAGCCACTGAGCTGCTCAGAGTTCCTGTGGTCCATGGGTTACTGGCATCAGCCTCTCCCTGGGGGGGCTTCAGATTCCTGGCCCCCAGTGCAGACTTCCTGAATTAGATGCTGACTTTTCGGAAGTTTGATGGGTGTGCAGCTTAATGAGCAAGATCTGCTGTTTCACAGACCACCTTGAGAGCAGTGCTTCTGGAAGTTTGGTGTACAGACAAATTGCCTGGAGTCTTGTTAAAACACAGAGTCTGATTCTCTAGGTCTGGATGGGGCCTGAGATTCTGTATTTCCAACAAGTTTCCAGGTGCTGCTGGGCAGGGCCTCTACTTTGAGACACAAGGGGAAAGACATACAAATAGGAAATGGTGGTTGTCTCTAAGGAGGTGATGGAGAAGGGGGGAAGGAGCAGGAAGGAGACCTTCTACTGTGTGCTGTTTGGTATCACAGGAATTTCATTTTTTCTGGGTCGGAGTCTCACTCTGGCCCCAGGTTGGCGTGCAGTGGCACGCACACGGCCACCGCAGCCTCGACCTGGTGGGTTCAGGCACTCCTTCCACCTCAACCTTCCAAGTAGCTGGAACTACAGGTGCGTACCACCACGCCCGGCTAATTTCTTGATTTACTGTAGAGATGAGGTCTCGCCAAGTTGCCCAGGCTGGTCTTGGATCCCTGAGCTCAGACAATTCTCTCACTTTGGTATTTATATCCTTTGCTGGGTGGTAGTGCAGTAAAGTCTAATTCTAGGTTTTCAAAGGGGCTTTGTCCAGTTCTTTGTATTCCCAGTGGCTGAGAAGGTCCTTGTTTGGCATTACTGTGAACACATGTCTGACATCTCCGGGTTACCTTTCCGCAAAGCATGAGGAGTCTGGCCATATAGTAATACCAGTTCACTAAGGTTTCTAATGCCGTTTTTCCCTTATGGGTGTTTTCATGAAATTGGTGTACCAGGGGATAGGCCAGGTGGTTTGGGACAAAGGGCTGTCCATCGGGGAGAAGCCACCATTCATCTGAGCCCTTGGTACCCTTTTCCCTTTTTATCTAGTTTTCTTCTTCCTGGGCATAACTTGGGCATTTGGGCAGGACTGAGATCATCAAAGTTTTGCTGGGAGGGGCCCGAGGGGTCGCTGTCATGGCTGCCGATTTGGTCTCCATGTCTGCCCTTTGGTTTCCTTTGATTATGGCTCTCTTTCCCTTTTGGTGTCCTCAGCAGTGGATGACTGCAATGGCCGTGGGATCCCAGGCTGCTTCTAGGAGGCGTAGGATCTCAGCTTGATTTTTGATAGCTTTTTCTCCTGAGGTAAGGAGTCCTCTTTCTTATAGAGGGCCCTGTGTATATGGAAGGTGGCAAAGGCATATCTTGAGTCTGTGTAGATATTTACCTTCTGTCCTTTGCTAGGGTCCTTATTAAAGCCATTAGCTCTGCCTATTGAGCTGACCATCCCATTGGAAGGGCCCTTGATTCTATGACTTATTTTTCTGTTATGACTGCATATCCCGCCAAACTCTTCCCATTTGACAGGAAACTGCTTCCATCAGTGTAGAGGACAAATTCCAGAGAAGGCAAAGGCTGATCTGTGAGATCTGGGTGGCTCGAGTAGATCGCACCTGTTGTTTCAATACAGTCATGGTCCAGGGGTCCTGGTTCAGCAGGTAAGAAAGCGGCTGAATTTAAAGTTCTGACAGTCTCTAGGTGCACCCGGGGGTTTCTGCACAGAAGGCCTTGGTAGCGGCTCATGCATGGATTGGTGAGCCAATGGTGCCATAGGTGGTCCATTAGAGTCTTGACTGCATGACGGACTTTGATGTTCAGGATTTGTCCCATGGTAAGTTTGTCTGCCTCTCAGCCAAGAGAGCAGTAGCAGCTAGGGCCCGCAGGCAGGGTGGCCATCCAGCCACCACTGTGTCCATCTGTTTGGGCAGATAAGCCACAGGTCATTGTCAGGGTCCTATGATCTGGGTTAGTACCCCCAGGGCCATTCCCTTTTTCTCATGAACAAAGAGATTAAATTCTCGAGTTACATCAGGGAGTCCCAAGGCAGGGGCTTCTAATAAAGGCTTCTTCAGGGTAAGAAAGTCTTCTTGTTGCTATTGCCCCCGTTGGAATGGCTCCTTTTCTTCCCCCTTTGTGGCTTCATTGAGGGGTTTGACTAGTAATGAGTAATTAGGGATCCAGATGCGACAGAAACTGGTGGCCCCAGAAACTCAGATTTGCCTTCTGGTCTTTGGGGTTGGAAGGGCCCAAATTGCCTTTTTCCATTCAGACCCCAAGGCCCGATGCCCTTTTGAGGTTAGAAACCCCAAGTACTTGACTGTTTTTTGGCAAATCTGGGCCTTTTTAAGAGACACCCTGTATCCAGCTCGCTGGAGCAGGTCTAGCAATGTCTCTGTTTCCTTAGTGCAGTCCTCCAAAGTTGTGCTTGCCAGGAGGAGATCATCCACATATTATAGGAGTGTACACTTGACTTCTGCACTTGGGAAGTGTGTCGGATCCTCTGCTAAGGCCTCTCCAAATATGGGGGGTTCTTGAACCCCTGGGGCAACCAGGTTCAAGTTAATTGCTTCTTTCAGCTGGTGGTGGGGTTTTTCCATTCAAAAGCAAACACGGGTTGACTTACGGGTGCCAGACAAATGCAGAAGAAAGCATCTTCAAATCCAGACAGGGGTACCATTGGGCCTCTGCAGGTATGAGGCCTAGGAGGGCATACAGATTAGGGAACACCAGATGGATGGTTGTTGTGGCTTGGTTGATGACCCGCAGGTCCTGGACAGGTTGGTAGTCACTGGTGCCTGGTTTTTTTCATAGGCAACAGAGGAGTATTCCATGAAGATTGGCACTTTTGGAGCAGCCCAAATTCTAGTAGTCTTTGAAGGTGAACTTGGATGCCAATCTTGGTTTCCCAAGATATGGGATATTGTCAGACCCTTATCAGGTGGGCGCTGGGCAGCAAGTTGACTACTACCGGTGGATGGTTGACAGCTAGCCCGGGTAGGTTCTTCTCAGCCCAGACTCTGGGGAAGTGGGAGCTCCATGTTTCCAGAGCAGGGTTGATGCTCATGGCAGGCTGGGAATGGAGTCTCCATTCTTCCTCCTGGGGAATTGTAATGAACAAAATTAAGGAGGTGTCCTTTGGGGGTCCCAGCCACATGGGTCCCAACAGTTCAAGATGGGCAGGGCCATCAGCCAAGCAGGTGATCTGGATCCCCAGCTTGGACATCAAGACCTTTCTCATCAAGGGTACCAGACATTCTGGGACATATAGGAAATCATGTTTTACCTGGTGTCCCCCCCATGATGTAGTTGTGGGTTTCACAAAAAAAGCATTTGATTTGGGCTCTGGTAGCCTCCATGATTTTTGTTTTTCTTTTTGACATGGGCCCCAGTGATTTGGTTACAACTGAATGCTCTGCTCTGGTGTCCACCATAAAGTCCACTGATTGGCCCCCAACCTTCATTTTGACCATGGGCTCATGGGGGCCTAAGTTGATTGAGCCCGTCTGTCTCAGTCTGAGTCAATGTCAGCTAGCCTGATAAAGCTGGTATCAGAGGGTTCCATCTTGTACAGGGCAGTGTTCGTCTCTGTTCCTTGATTTTTCTTTTCTTCTGTCTGAGGTCTATCAGGGTAGTCCTTCTTCCAGTATCCAATTTTCTTGCAGTATTCACACTGATCCCATTGTAAGGGGACACAGGTCCTGGGTTTTGCTTTTGCTTGCCTTGATTTGAATTCTGCTGGCCAGTCTTGGGCTGCAGCAAGGAGAGCTGCCTTTTGCCTCATTCTCTGGTTGGCCTTCTTGTTGGCCTCCCTCTTTGCAGTTTGTTCTTGGCTTACAAAGACCTTGTTGGTTATCTCTAGTAGCTGGGTGCTGTTCATTCTGGCAAACCCTTCATGCTTCTGTAGATTTCTTTGGATGTCACCCTGTGCTTGGCCCTGAAAGTGGCATTCACTATGCGCTGATTTTCAGGGGTCTCAGTGTCCAAGGGGGTATATAACCAGAATGCCTCACAAATTTTCTCATAAAAGTCCGAGGGACTTTCATCTGTCTTTTAGGGGACCTTGGTAGTCTTGGACATATTGATGGGCTTCTTAGCTCCTGCTTTTAACCTTCCAGGAGGCTCTGTCAATATTTTTCTAGGCTGGCCCTCTCATCCTCCACGTTTGGGTTCCAATGTGGATCCTCCTCTGGGAAAGTGCCCCTTACCCAGGTCTCAGGATCTAATAAGCCTCCCAGGACTCATCCTGCCATCAATTTTTGGGCTTTTGTCATTACTTGTCGCTGCTCCTCAGTACTGAGAAAGGTTAGGAGGAGATGGAGGCAGTATCCCCAAGTGGGAAGATGAGTCTGACAGACCATCTCAACTAAGTCGATTATGGCCTGGGGTTTTTCCGAGAAAGAAGGGATATGGTGTTTCCAATTTAGCAAGTTTGTGCTAGCAAACGGCTGGTAATAGAAGATTGACTGTCCACCCTGGACGTTGCCCTCTTGTGTCACTTGCTGGGGGCCTCTGATATCATGCAGGGATATTTGGAGTGCAGACCGCTGGCTTGAGGCTGAGCAAAGGCAACTTCCCATTTGGCCCGGCTCTGCAGGCGGTGGTGTGTCTGGTGGCGGGAGCAGGGGTGCTCTGGTATTACTGGTGGTTAAGCGGGGGCTTATGGTATCAGTGGCATGACATAGGGGAGCAGTAGCAACAGAGGCTCGTTATCTGGGTCTCCCTGGATGATTGGCAGAGTTTTGGTTTGGTCTCGGTTTTGATCCTTTGGTTAAAGTGGAGCCCTAGCTAGGAAAATTCTACTCTGTCCCTGCCTGTCAGTGCAAAATCTTATCTAAGGGGGCTGAGCTAATGCAATCTGCAGCCAGGAATCTATAAATGGGAACTGATTTGGGTGGCCTGACTCCCTGGTTACCATGCGGTACACAGCCTTTATCTTGGTTACATCTAGAGTTCCCGCTGGAGGCCAGTCCTTGGTTAACATGGGCTACTCTATTGTGCAGAGAGTTTTCAGTTCTCTTGGAGACATTTTAATACCATAGTCTCCTACATAACCTTTCCTGAAGTTTTTGATCATGCAATCTAAGAGAGTGGGCTTTGAGGGGGACCCTCCCATGGCATGCCTCCCACTGTGTCGGTGTTGCAGAACAAAAGACAAAGACCTCCTGAACAGGCATGGTTCAGGACAGCGCTCACGCCACCTACCTGGCCACTTCCCCAAAGGGAATTTAAGACACCACTTAGCAATTAGTGGGTTGGTATAAACCCCCAACCTGGACCAGTTCTATTATGGGGCTTGGGCTGCCTTTTGATGTATGAGGTCATCAGGATACCACAGGTTAGGGCTCAGACTCCAGAGCCTAAAGGCTGTGGAGCCACACACATTCACATCACTTTCACTTTCTTTCTTTTAAATGTAGATGAACCTCCCCGGAGAGTCTATCTGAGCAGTTACAACAACTGCTGGGAGGTGATCAGGCTCCCATTACCACCATTCAGTGGCCCTGATGGACTGGGCACCCTGGGGTGTCTTACTGGTTCCTGAAATTCGGGTCAATTAGTCCACTCTCTCTGTTTGGTCCACCAAGCAGAGTGCAGTCTGATGGTCTGGGTCACAGCTCATGGAGTCTAGATCCTGAACAACTGGCCAGGAGGCATGCCTTCCTCATCCTTGGGCCACTCCCAGGCCACAGCTGAGTCCAGCAGCAGCGGTGGCTCAAAGGGCCTGACTAATCTGTAGGTGCAGCGGGGCTTCCCAGCCAATGTACCAAAAATGTTTCAGCAACTGCAGCAGCTCACCGGGAACAGGAATGAATGCACTCAGAACAGCCACCGGAGACTAAGAGGAGAATTGAAGGTGTTTATTCTGGAAGTGTCAGATGGAGTGGCTTCCCAAACCCCGACCCTCAGTTTCAAGCGACTTTTATAGAGCTTTTTGTGGGTACAACATACACGGGTCTGCCATTGGTGGGTTTACAGTTTTAAATTTAGGACCAGGAACAGTTACTCCCACAACAAGCATTGAAGCAAACATCTTTATGAGCATTTCCATATCAGGTGCAGTAAAGCGTGTTTACAGAGGTAGAGATTGCAGTTAAGGGAAATGACATGCAGCTGCTTACTTAAGGCAAGACCCTTGAGCCCTTGAGGTCAGCTTTCCTGCTTAATTCCTGTTTCTCTATCTCACTAGCACCTGACCTGCTCTAGACCATGACTGCTTGGAGCTCCTTTGCACAAGCCAGCTTCTCACTTACATGCTGTATTCGTCTGCCAGGGCTGTCGTAACAAATTGCCATGGACCGGGTGGCTTAAACAGCAGAATTTATCATCGCACAGTTCTGGAGGCTGCAAGTCCATGATCAAGGTGTCGGCAGGGCTGGTTCCTTCTGGGGGCTGTGAGGGAGACTCTGTTCCAGGCCTCTCTCCAACCTTCTGTCAGCCCCAGGCATTCCTTGCCTTGTGGCAGCATAACACTGATCTCTGCCTCCATCTTCCCTCTGTGAGCTGTGTCCAGTCTTTGTGCCCAAATTCCCCCCTTTTCCCTTTTCTTTTCTTTCTTTTTTCCATGGTAGTCTAACATTGAAGAGAAACTTACAGTAGCTTGACATTACTGCAACATCCAAGCCTGTAATCAGTGGGCTTGCACTGTGTCTGTTTTTTATTTTGTTTTCCTAATTCATTTACCAACATTGATAGGTTGGTGGCATGATTAAAGCAAAGCTTTGCACAGAGAGTACATCAGCAAATGAATTTATTCACTTCCCCAAGAGAGGAGAAGGGGCCAGACACTAAGAACAGCATGGCCCGAATGCTGAAGGTTAGGGGTTTATAAAGTTTGTTTTTAGGAGACTGGGAATGGGAGTTGTGTGTTTTACAAAGAGCATTCCTGTGGAACGTGACTGTGGGGGGTTGCCATTGCCATGGCGATTAGCAGTTCTGGATGCCAGCAGCCTGAGTTTCAGGTAATCAATCATGTAGGCAGGCAGACTGGACCAGGGTCTGTGAGACAAATTCTTAAGGCACAAATGTTAACCTAAGAATATCCTTCGATCTAGGGAACCAAAATATACTTAGCTGGGGGTGTGTTGTTTATGGGTGAGATGGCAGGAGGGCTGGCGCCATCATGACTGTCCATTTCTCTTATTTCAGAGACCAGATTTACGGGTGGCCGGGTCACGTAGACAAGGGGCTGGACTGGCAGCTAGAAAGAAAATTCTTGAAACGTAGATGTTAACAAAAACTCACCAGGGGCCTGGGCAACTGCTTATTTGTCTAGTTAATGATAGCTGTATCTTGTCAATAATGACATTTATAGTTCACAATTTATTGGTGCCAGTTACTGGGGGTAGCTCACAGTTTTTACTTATCAGTAACTCCAGACAGAGGAGTCAATCAAACTCACCACAGCACAAGGGAGTTAACAGAGCCTGTTATAAAGTAAAACATTATTCAATATAGCATATAATTAATCAGCAGTTATGACAAGACCAAAGTATAAGCCAATGGCGAAATCACCTGCCCAAAATGACTGAGGTAACTTCATCTTAGCTTGGGCCTTTCAGATGCAGTGGGTTGAATGGTAGCTCTCAAAAAGGTATGCCCCAATTGAATTCCCCAGAACCTCTGAGTGTGACCTTATTTGAAAAGGGGTCTTTGCAGATGTAATCAAAGATCTCAAGATGACTATCCAGGTAGACCCTAAATCCAGTGTCAATTGTCCTCATGAGGGACACAGAGAGGACAGATACATAGAGAAGAGAAGGGTATGTGAAACACAGGCAAAGTTGGAGTGAAACGCCACAAGCCAAGGAATACCTAGAGCTACAAGAAATTGGAAGACTTGCCAGGCACAGTGGTTCACGTCTGTAATCCCAGCAATTTAGGAGACTGAGGCAGGAGGATTGCCTGAGACCAGGGGTTTGAGAACAACCTGGGCAACATGGCGAGACTTTGTCCCTTCAATAAATCAAAACTTTAGTTGGACATGGTGGCATGTGCCTGTAGCCCCAGCTACCCAGGAGGCTGAGGCAGAAGGATTGCCTAAACCCAGCAGGTAGAGGCTGCAGTAATCATGAGTGTGCCAGAACCCTCCAGCCTGGGTGACAGAGCGAGACTCTGACTCAATAAAACCCCCAAAAGTTCAGCTACCCACAATCTTTGTAAATGGAATGATGTGTTTAATACCCTGGGAGAGGCCACTATTGAAAGGAAACTTTTAGCAAACCTTCTCTAAAATGAAGGAAACATTCCCTGCTTTTGTTTTTTCATCTAGTTGACTTCTGTTTAACAAACTCTGTTATCCAAAAAAACCCCAGTCAGTACTTTCCACTGAATATGTGCTACTCAGGTCAGTAAGGTGAAATTTTATCTCCCAATAACAAAACAACAGCGACAGCAATTCCCTAATAACGAATAACTTATCTGTTAATTGTGAATAAGAGGAAAGACGTATGGGGTAAAGAGCCCTTTTTCTTTTTTGAGTTGGAGTCTCACTCCTGTCGCCCAGGCTGGAGTGCAGTGGCACGCTCATGACCGCTGCAGCCTCGACCTGCTGGGCTTGTACAATCCTTCCACCTCAGCCTTCCAAGCAGCTGGAACTACAGACGCACACCACCGCACCCGGCTAGTTTTTGTGATTTATTGTAGAGATGAGGTCTCACCAAGTTACCCAGGCTGGTCTGGAACCCCGGGCTCAGGCAATCCTCTCACCTTGGCCTCCCAAAGTGCTGGGATTACAGGCTGAGCCACCACGCCTGACCAAAGAGCTCGTTCTTTCCAGAACTTCCTTCCCATTGACGCTGCCACGTACTTAGGTTTTCTATTAGGACTGAGGGAGCCCTCTGGAGGAGTCTTCACCAACATTCTCACTTCTTGTTTTCTTTCTCTCCTCTCCCACCTGTGGTCTTGACCTGCGACTTCCTGTAGCTTAGTGCAGCTCTGTCTCTTGGCTTCTGTGACAACGCTTGCTGGTTCTATCCCCCCAGATCTCCACCTCAGATTCCTCTCTTTGAATCTCTTTAAAAAGTTTCACTTTGGGAGTCCGAGGATGGACCACGAGTTTGAGACCAGCCCGGGAAACACAGTGAGACTCAACTAAACAAAAAATTTTTAGATATTAGTTGAGCATGGTGGTGCATGCCTATAGTTCCAGCTACTCAGGAGTCTGAGGTGGGAGGACCCCTTGAGCCAAGGAGTTTGAAGCTTCAGTGAGCCATGATCACCCCGCAGCACTCCAGCCTGGGCAACAGAGCAAGACCCTGCCTCTTAAAAAAAAAGTCCTTACAACCCTTAGGACTTCTAGGACTCGTTTCATTCAAACAACTTCCGTATCCACATCTCAGCCCTGACTTCTCAGAGCGCCAGTTCCTCCCACCTAATCTTTTCTTTCTTTCTTTCTTTTTTTTTTTTTGAATTGGAGTCTTACTCCGTCGCTCAGGCTAGAGTGTTGCTGGGCTCTGGAGATCCTTCTGCCTCAGCCTTCCAAGTAGCCAGAACTACAGGCGCGCGTTACCATGCCTGGCTAATTTTTGATTTATTGTAGAGTCGAGGTCTCACCAAGTTGCCGGTGCTAGTCTCCGACCCGTGGGCTCAGGCAATCCCCTTGCCTTGGCTTTCCAAAATGCTGGGATTACAGGCTGAGCCATTGAGTCACTGAGCCCGGCCTGAGTAATGATCTTGGAGGAATATCCTGCCCACTGTATCTGACACCAGGTGCTGGCATCGCTGAACCCTTTTGAGCTCACAGCATCCTGCCCTAGATAACACCCATCACTAGCTCCCACCACCTACAGAAGCTCTCTGATCTCCAGCTTTGTATTCAAGATCCAATGTGGCCTGCTTTCTTCCCCCTCAATGTCCACCAGCATCCTTCTTATCCTCCAACTGGACAACACCTCGACCTTTTCCCGGCCTCTGATCATTTGCTTATATTGTGTGCTCTCCTCATGTGATCTTTTCATGACTTACATCTGCGTGGTCAGATCTCCCGCAGGGTTCTTCTCTAGTCTTTTCCACACAAGTTGCCACATACCTTGACAGGTAAATAAGTCCTAAAAGGCCATCTCCAGTGGCTGTGGTATCCTGGAAAGCCAACAGGTGGTGCAGTGGAGCCCACGGCCAAAAATCTCAGGAAATTTCAGTCATTAACTGCCATTACAGAAAAAAACACACAAAGACTCACCTATTTCAAGAAGTTAGAAAAACAATCAATTAAACCCAAAGAAAGTAATAAAGTTAAAATCAGAAGTTAATGATTTTTAAAAGCACAAAAATTGAATTTATAATTCTAAAACCTGGGCCGGTCACGGTGGCTCACACCTATCATCCCAGCACTTTGAGAGGCTGAGGTGGGAGGACTACTTGAGTGCGAGAGTTCAAGGTCAGCCTAGGTAACATAGTAAGACCTCATCTCTACAAAAAAATAAAAAAAATTAGCTGGGTTTGGCGGCGCATGCCTGTAGTCCCAGCTACTTAGGAGGCTGAGGCAGGAAGATCACTCAGCCCAGGAGGTTGAGGCTGCTATGGGCTGTGATGGTGTCACTGCACTCCAACCTGAACAACAGAATAAGACCTTGAACCCCCCCCCAAAAAATCTAAAAGCCGGATTGCTAAACAGTATGGGTGTCAGTAGCTAAACAAAGCAAGAAAAAGTAGTGAAAATACAAAAATAAAAATGATAAAGGAAAACCTGCCCCACATACAGAGGAAATATAGATAGATGTGAGGCTATAACATACCGCCATAATCTACAAAATTTGTAAACCCCAATAAAATTGATAATCTTCCGTGAAAATACATATTAACAAAATCGGAGTGGAAAGAGATAGAAAGCCTAGAGTATGGAGGATTCTTTTAATGTACTGCTCGTGGAGGAACATGAGGGCCAATGAGGCCAGCATCAGTTTGGTCAACTGGGTAAACCTCATTGAGGAAGAACATCTCAGAACGAGATAACCACGAGAAAGCTGAGTAGCCAACTGAAAAACATTTGCTACTGGTTCTGTGATAGAGAGCCCTCAACTGTTGCTGTTAAAGAAACAAAACCCCATAATCCACCAGCCACCTTACAAACCTCCCTCTGGCTGGCTCACAAGTGGCTTACAGTCAAGGTCAAACATCAACCAATCAGAACTACCTCATTTTCATGGCAGGAACCCAAGTGCATGATGGGAATCCTAAAACTCCCCCTAACCAGAGAAAGGGTCAAACTGCTGTCCTGGCCATTGTACGCTTCACAATGCATCCTCCCTTTAATAAATCTCTTTGTTAGGATTGACAGTGGTGGGAAACTACGGGGGATGGAGAGGGGCAGGGAGCTGGGATTAACAGTAGTGGATATCTGCCGGCAGGGAGGGGGGAATCTCATCAACAAGGGTACTTTCATAGTGAACATTTGTATACCCAACCCTTAACTGTACCATAATTTTAAAATACATTAAAAAAATTTAATACTTCAAAATAAATTTGATGAAATGAAAAAAAATCTCTTTGCTAATTCATAACTGTTGTTCTGGTGAATATTGCCACTCCTGCGGCCCAGCCTGCCACACACAGCATAAGCAAATAAATAACATGGAGGAAATTAAGAAAGCTATCCTAAAAAAACCCAGGCTTAGATCATTTCAAATGTGAATCTTTCAAATGTTAAAAGAACAGATATTTATGATGCTATTTAAATCATTTAAGAGCATAGAGAAATAAAAAAAGTATCTTAATTCTTTCTATAAAATCAACAAATCAAGATTAAAGAACCTAATAATGACAAGACTGCAAACCAATTTTATTTGCTGTAAGGTGCTGTGTGGACTTAGCCTCTTTCCCCCTATATCTGGTTTCTTCTCCTTCCTCCAGGGTAGGACTTTTGGCCAAGGCTGGTCTTTGCAGAATATGCATATTCATGGAGTGCAGGTGATGGAGCCACGCTGAAAGTAACCTAACTGTGACCCTTAATCAATGTCATTGTAAACACCATATAGGAATTTGAATAATTAGCTTGCTTGATTATAAAACTGCTTGCTGTGGCCAGTCACGGTGCTCATGCCTGTAATCCAACACTTAGGGAGGGCAAGGCGAGAGGATTGCCTGAGCCCAGGAGTTCCAGACCAGCCTGGGCAACATGGCAAGAACTATTAATTAAAAAAAAAATTAAGCCGGGCTCGGTGGCTCAGCCTGTAATCCCGTGCTTTGGGAGGCTGAGGTGAGTGAATTGCCTGAACCCACGGGTTCAAGACCCGCCTGGGCAACTTGGCGAGACCTCGTCTCTACAATAAATCAAAAAATTAGCCGGGCGTGGTAGCGCGTGTCTGTAGTTCTGGCTACTTGGAAGACTGAGGCGGAAAGGATCGCCGGAGCCCAGCAGGTTGAGGCTGCGGTGGCCGGGAGCGGCCACTGCACTCCAGTCTGGGTGACAGAGTGAGACTCCAACTCAAAAAAAAAAAAAAAAAAATTAGCCCAGTGTGAGGACATGCACCTATAGTTCCAGCTATCTGGAACACTAAGACAGAAGGATCACCTGAGCCCAGTGGGTCGAGGCTGCGGTCGCTGTGAGCTTGCCACTGCACTCCAGCTTGGGTGACAAGAGTGAGACTCCAACTCTAAATAAATAAATAAATAACTGCTTTCTGTATTGTCCTGAGGCGTGAATTTTTCACTGACCGGCCACCACTGGTGCCTCCCATAAGTTCCAATAAATCACTGCCTTTCCCTGCTGGACCCCCGGGTGACTTCTTTGGAATAGGTAACATTCATTACACGCAAGCCCGCTCAGATTTAGGGTTACCACGTTACACTTGTAAAAAGAAAAAGAAAACGAGTTTTAAAAAAGAAGAAATATATAGCAACCATATTTAAATTATATCAGATTGAACTAGCAGTACCTTAAAAGAATATTACACCAAGATCAGGTGGCGTTCATGAGTTCATTCCAGAAATTGAGGTTCTTTTTTTTAAGAGACAGAGTCTCATGTTGTCACCCAAGCTGGAGTACAATGGTGTGATCATGGCTCACAGCCTCAAATTATTGGGCTCAAGCGATCCTCCTGCCTCAGCCTCCTGAGTAGCTGGGACAATAGCCTCAGGCCACCACACCTAGCTAATATTTTTATTTTTTGTAGAGACAGTGTCTGTCTGTATGGTCTTGAAATCCTGGCCTCGAGTTATCCTTCTGCCTCAGTCTCCCAAAGCACTGGGATTACAGGCATAAGCCACCTTGCTCAGTCCAAGGATGGTTTTATATTAAGAAATTTTGTAATGCAAATTATTAAATGTCAAAAGAGAGAAACTATACAATGACATTTATTAATGTTGAAAATGCATTTAGTAAAGTTTCTATATTCATTCCTGATAAACCTCCATCATAGCCCACTCATGTTTTGACAACAATATATAAAGCTGGGGTGTCTTAAGCAACAGACATTTATTTGCTCACTGTTCTGGAGGCTGCAAGTCTGAAAACAGGGTGCCAGCCTGGCCAGTCTCTGACGTGGGCTTCTTCCTGACTTGCAGGTGGCTGTCTTCTGCCCGTTTGTTCCCACGGCCTTCGGTGTGTGCTCATGACGGCAGGGCTCTCTCTTTTCCTCTTCTTATGGGAATAATCCACCATGAGGCCCTTACCCTCATTACCTGATCTAAACCTAATTACCTCTCTAAGGCCCCACCTCTGAATACCATCACGTTAGGGGTTAGGACTACACCCTGTGAATTTTGAGGGAACACAAACATTCAGTCCATAACAACCTCTTCATAAATATATCAGGGGAATTCCTTATGTTAATGATAAGTAAATATATCCCAAAGGCCATGCCGGGTAGATATGATGTCCCTGAAGGTCTACAGGTAATGCAGGAGAGTCCATGTGATGCTAAAACACTGGAAGCTTTTCTGATAAAATCAGACACAAGGCCAGGCATGATGGCTCAGCCTGTCATCCCAGCACTTTGGGAGGCCGAGGCGAGAGGATTGCCTGAGCCCAGAGGGTCGAGACCAGCCTGGGCAGCTTGGTGAGACCTCGCCTCTACAATAAATCACACACACACACACACACACACACACACACACACACACACACATGAATAAAAAAACTAGCTGGACTGGGCGTGGTGGTGTGCATCTGTAGTTCCAAGTACTTGAAAGACTGAGTTAGAAGGATCGCCTAAGCCCAGCAGATGGATGTTGTGGTGGCTGTGAGCGTGCCACTGCACTACAGTCTGGGAGACAGAGTAAGACTCTGACTCAAAAAAAAAAAAAATCAGACACAAGAGGGTGCTGATATTACCATTATTATTGCATATTGTTCTAGAAATTCTTGCCAAGGCAATTAGCCAAAAACTGAATTAAAATGTATAATTAATACTTGCAAAACTGTCATTAGTCACAGACTATATGATCACATATCCTAAAAATGCAGAAACAGTTTAAAACCACCAGAAAAATAAAAAGATTATTTATAAAATTAATATTGAAAGGAGTATTTCATTAAAAATAATTTCTGGCCAGGTGTGGTGGCTCAAGACTGCAATCCCAGCACTTTGGGAGGTTGAAGCAAAAGGATTGCCTGAGTCCAGGGTTGCGAGACCAGCCTGGGCAACATGGCGAGAACTCATTTCTACAATAAATTTTTAAAAAATAGCTGGGTGTGGTGGCGCATGCCTGTGGTTCCAGCCACCTGGAAGGCTGAGGCGGAAGGATCACCAGAGCCCAACAGGTTGACACTGGGGTGGCCGTGAGCGTGCCACTGCACTCCAGCCTGGGCAACAGAGTGAGACTTTTACTCAAAATAAAAATAAAAATAATTTCTGGTTAAGAAGACTTTCCAGGTTAAGATGGTAGATTGGGCACATTCTAAAACACCACCTTCCATGCTTAATACACAGGAATATTAAATAAAGTGTTTTTTAAAATAATTGAATATTAAAAGAATTTTTTTAGTCTGGATCTCACTGTGTCACCCAGGCTGGAGTGCAGTGGCATGCTCATAGCTCACCGCAGCCTCAAACTCCTGGGCTCAAGCGATCTTCCCACCTCAGCCTCCCAAGTAGCTGGGATTACAGGTGCGCCCGGCCTAAAATATTTTATGAATACTTGTCTCAAGAGCGAGGAAGGGAACTCCATAGATATCAGGTGCATGGAGCAGGAGCTGGAGTGGCTCAGCCCATGAAAGGACCAGGGGCAGATACATGCTGTAGGAGCTTGGGTTAACATGCCCACGGGCTTGGCATTTGATGTCAGGGTGTGGGGCCTGCATTCTCAAGGTGACAAAATCCAAGCCAATCTCCTAACAAAAACTTATCTAGCATCGGGAGCCCAAAACAGAACTTGGACAGAGACACAGCAGAGGAATTACCCGTCAGAGGGAACTCACAACCCAAGTCACTGAGGAGAAAACTTTTAAAAATGTTTTTATTTAAATAGCTGTCAGGCGACTGGGTGCGGTGGCTCAAGCCTGTAATCCCAGCAATTTAGGAGACCGAGGCGAAAGGATTGCCTGAGCTCAGGGGGTTCGAGACCAGCCTGAGCAACTTGGCAAGACCTTGTCTCTACAATAAATAAAAAATTAGCTGGGTGTGGTGGTGCACGCCTGTAGTTCCGGCTACTTGGAAGGTTGAGGCGGAAGGATTGCTGGTGCCCAGCAGGTCAAGGATGCAGTGGCTGGGAGCGTGCCACTGCGCTCCAGCCTGGACAACGGAGTGAAACACCAACTTAAAAGCAAATTAATAAAATAAATAAATAAATAGATAACTGTAGGGGATACGAATGATTTTTGGTTACATGGCTACATCATAGAATAGAGAAGAAGTCTGGGTTTTAAGTGTGCCCACCACCCCCACCTCTGTACATGGTGCCCAGTAGATGATATTTCATCCCTCCACCCCTCCCCCCTCCCTCCCCCTCCTGAGTACCCAATGTCCTTTATGTCATTCTCTATGCCTTTGCAGATCTTTAGTTTAGCTCCCATTTTTAAGTGAGAACATGCAGCGTTTGGTTTTTTATGTGGGTTAGTTCACTTAGAATGTTCTCCCATTCCATCTACATTGCTGCAAAAGACATTTTTCATTCTTTTTTATTGCTGAATAATATTCCATAGTTCCATGGGGTGTGTGTGTGTGCCTGTGTGTGTGTATCACATTTTCATGACCCACTGATCAGTTGATGGGTATTTAGGTTGATTTGCATTTTTGCAGTTATGAATTCTGCTGCAATGAACATATGAGTGCAGGTGTCTTTTTTGTATAACAAACCTCTGTTCCTTTGGGTAGAGACCTAGTAGTGAGATTGCTGGATCGAATGGTAGATCTACTTTTAGTTCTTTGAAAAATCTCCATGCTGATTTCCATAGAGGTTATACTAATTTGCACTCCTACTAACAGCGTATAGGCGTTCCCTTTTCATTGCATCCATGCCAGCATCTTTTTTTTTTCTTTCTTTTTTTGAGTTGGAGTTTCGCTCTGTTGCCCAGGCTGGAGTACTGTGGCATGCTGCTCTGTTCATGTTGTTTGTCCACTTTTTAATGGAGTTATTTGCTTTTTTTCTTGGTGATTTGTCTGAGTTCTTTGTAGATTCTGGTTATTAGGCCTTTGTCAGATGTATAGCTTGTAAATATCTTCTCCCATTTTGTAGGCTGCCTGTTTGCTCTGTTGATTATTTGGCTGTGTAGAAGGTTTTTAGTTTCATTAAGTCCCACTTATTTATTTTTGTTTTTGTTGCATTTTCTTTTTTTTTTTTTTTTGAGTCGGAGTCCCACTCTGTTGCCCAGACTGGAGGGCAGTGGCATGCTCCCGGCCACCGCAGCCTCGACCTGCTGGGCTCCTGCAATCCTTCCGCCTCAGCCTTCCAAGTAGCCGGAACTACATGCGCGCACTACCATACCTGGCTAATTTTTGATTTATTGTAGAGACGAGGTCTCGCCAAGTTGCCTGGGTGGGTCTCGAACCCGCGGCCTCAGGCAATACACTCGCCACAGCCTCCCAAAATGCTGGGAGGACAGGTTGAGCCACCGAGCCCAGCCTGCATTTTCTTTTAACCATAACTTTAGCCACAAATTCCATTCATCATGTTGACTGTTACCCGGTTGCGCGTTCTCTCTCTCTCTCTTCCCCCCCCACCTCTGATGTTGGTGTTCTATAAACTCTGTGAGCTTTAGAATTTCCAGCGTTTTTCTACTGGGGTATTTTGACCTTTTGCTTCAATATTTAAAACACCTTAGAGTATGTCTTGTATAGCTGGTTGAGTGGTGACAAATTCCCCTGAAACTCCACTGTGCCACTTTTTTTTTTGAGCTAATCTGATTTTGGTTTCTTTGAGATAGAATCAAGGCTGAGCAGGTTGATGAGGAGAGAGCAACAGAGACATGAGGAAGCCAGAAGAGGAACACATGGTCCGCTCATGGTTCAGAGACAAAGCAGTTGCTTAACAAAACTAGGCACGCCCCAAAACCTCATACATTTGTGTGTGTGTGTGTGTGTGTGTGTGTGTGTGTGTGTGTGTGTTAATGTGGAATTTGGAGAAATCAGATTGGGAGTGCAGGTGAGTCTGGACGTTCCACTTTTAGGATTTACTTTTCTAAGTGCTTGTCAAGGAAACTGATAGCTGTCAATGTCAGACCCTCTTTGGCTGGAAGCCTTTGGGTGGGGCTGCTTGATTCTCCCCTTCGGCAACTTGCCAGGTTGGGGCCAGTCCTGATCTCAATATTTAAAACCCTCCGGCCCGTATTCTGTTGTCTATAAGGGACTGTCAATCTTCCAGGTCTCAGCAATGTGGCCCTCCAATTACTTAGTGCCTGCCTGGGGTCTGGCCTTAAAGAGAGTGAAAAGCGCTGTGCTATCTTAGGCGCTAACTTAGCCCTGGGATTCAGAGACTACTTTCTGGAGGAGGTGGCAGCTAACTGCCAAGTGGAAGGAGGTTTCAGGAGAGGATGCGAAGGGCTGTGAAGGTAATGGGAGCTGCACGTGGACACAGTTCATACAGAGAACTGCAGTGCAGAAAGGCTAGCCAGGGACATGGAACGAAACGGGTTGGACTGCTGGGTGCGATGGCTCACGCCTGTAATTCCAGCACTTTGGGAGGTGGAGGCAAGAGAGAGGATTGCCTGATACCAGCTTGGAAAACTTGACCAGGCCTCGTCTCTACAGTAAATAAAAAAATTAGCCAGGCGTGGTGGTGTATGCCTGTGGTTCTAGCTACTTGGAAGGCTAAAGCAGAAGGATCGCTTGAGCCTAGCAGGTCGAGGCTGCGGTGGCCGTGAGCATGCCACCACACTCTAGCCTAGGTGGCAGAGTGAGACTCTGGCTAAATAAAAAAAAAGAAAGAAAGAAAATAATTTGGTCAGATTCTCTTTAAAATCTTTGTTGACTTGACTTTTAAACATTTTTGGATGTCTCTTGAGCACATACAATTTTTTAAATTAAAATTTTCCTAATTAGAATGTATCTATTTTCACAGCAGAGGCTTATTCAGTCTAGAGAGACATAACGGGGGGCCAGCCATTTTCAAATTTGGAATCAGATAGGCACAAACAGATAACGATTAATTTCCCTGAAGACCCATCAGCTTTCTGGCCCTGGTGCCAGAGCTCTTATACAACTATAAAATGGAAACAGGCTTAAATCTGAACCACAAAAGAAGCTGCAAAGTCAAAGAAATTAAATGCATTAATATAACCTTCCCCACAAAGTTGTTTTTGCTGGAGTTTAATAGTTGCTCACAGCTTGACTGTGGTCCTAACCTCTCCAGAATAGGCTCTTTTGAATGTTGCCAGCCTTTTGGAGACGCATTCCTCGCAGAGTGTTTCTCTCTTGAAATCAACAGGCAGACTTCCTTACCCCAGCTTGCCAAGACAGGCAGCTCCGACACTGGGTCCAGTGACCTAGAACATGCTTACCTTAGCATTTCTTCTCATCCTCTCCAAATTTAAGCACACAAATTGTTCCTGGGAATATGTGAATGCCTCCAAAATCCATTGTTTGAAAACTTCTCGGAGGCGAGAGGATTGCCTAAGCCCAGGGGTTCAAGACCAGTCTGGACAACTTGATGAGACCCCCATCTATACAATAAATAAAAAAATTAGCTGGGCTTGGAGGCGTGTGCCTGTGGCTCCAGCTACCTGGAAGGCTAG
The DNA here is from genome assembly GCA_963574415.1 of Tarsius wallacei. Lineage (NCBI taxonomy): Eukaryota > Metazoa > Chordata > Mammalia > Primates > Tarsiidae > Tarsius > Tarsius wallacei. The sequence continues at coordinate 16,456 of CAUYQG010276859.1, read as the reverse complement.
GGCGGAAGGATCTGCAGGTTGAGGCTGCGGTGGCCATGCCACTGTACTCCAACCTGGGCGATAGAGTGAGAATCCTACCCAAAAAAAAAAAAAAGAAAAGAAAAGAAGAAAACGTCTGAGCTTTGCTAGCAAATTGTCAAGAAATTAACACAGCTACAACCTGATGCAAGAGGTATGTGTCTCAAAAGCCAAAAGCAAGATGCTGACTGGGTCACCAGGTAAGGTGGTGAACCAGAAAGCTCTGCCCATATTCCCCTCCAGCCCCAAGCCCTACCCACCTCTGCAGGCCTTCAGAAGCAGAAGACTCTGTGTTCCGAGAAGAGCCAGGATGCACAGAGGGAGACCCCGACTCAAAAACAAAAAAGCAGGCAGACAGACATCCTCTTTATCACAGCCCTGCCTGCTGTCTCCTTGTACTCAATAAATCTGTTTTTAAAAAAAAGACCTGAAGGATGCTAGGAGTTAGCCAGACAAAAGCAGGAAGAAGGGCTTCCACATAGAAAGACTAGCCAGGAAAACGCAGAAGAAAGAGGACTCGATTCATGCAGATAATTCCCGTTCCTCCAGTATGACTGAGGCTTAGAGATCTCATTTCAAAATTCCTATTTCTGACTTTTCCATTTTCTTTGATAGTTTGCAGACAATCAGCTTTTTATATGGGACTCTCCCCTAAGCAGGCTGCAAAACTCCAGGTTGTTAAGGACTGTGCCATCCATCTCTCCTTTCACTACCATAATGAAGGATGATACCCAGGGTCTGAAACCTTTATGCCAAGGGAGACGGTCCTTGACCTCATAGAGTTCAGGGTCTTAGTGAAAAAAACCAGACAGTAAAGAAGGAATGTTAGGTTTATATAAAAGGGGAAATGCTGTATTCTCTGAAAACCTATAGAAAGGATTGAGGAGTCTCTGGTTGTTTTATTTCTTTTGAGTCAGAGTCTCACTCCATCGCCCAGGCTGGAGCACAGTGGCACGATCACGGCTCATTGTAGCCTCGGCCTCCTGGGCTCAGACAATCCTCCTGCCTCAGCCTCCCGAGTAGCTGGGACACAGGCAGGCGATACCATGCCTGGCTCATTTTTTAATTTTTAATTTTGTAGAGATGAGGTCTCACTACGTTGCTTAGACTGGTCTCGAACTCCTGGCCTCAGGCAATCCCCTCCTCGGCCTCTCAAAGTGCTAGGATTTCAGGTGTGAGCTACTGCGCCCAGCTTCCTTCAGGACTTGATTGAGATGATCACCTCCCTTAAGAAGTCTTTGACTCTCTAGATTCTGCAAGGTTACGTGGAGCAATTAATTTTGAGAATGGATGCAAACCATTCAATGATGCTCAGATGCAAGTAATCTGTTGAGCTGCAGGTACTGTCTAACTCTCTTATATGTCACTGTGAAGACAAGGACACCAATGCAGGTTGGGAGCTTGAATTATAAGTCTCTAGGATGTTTCTATTTCTTTAAAACCTTGTGGCAGGTGGAATGTAAAATGGTGCAGTCATTATGGAAACAGTTCCTCAAAAAACTAAAAATAAAATTAGTACATGATCCAGCAAGTCTACTTTGGGTCAAGAATTCAGGGAGATATTTACACACCCATGTTCATTGCAGCATTATTCACAATAGCCAAGAGGTGGAAATGATATAAAAGTCCACCTACAGATGAACGCATGAAGATGTGGCATACAACAGAAAATGATGCAGCCTTTTAAAAAGATCCTGTTGGCCGGGCCCGGTGGCTCAAGCCTGTAATCCCAGCAATTTGGGAGGCTGAGGCAAGAGGATTGCCTGAGCCCATAGGTTCAAGACCAACCTGGGCAACTTGGTGAGACCTCATCTCTACAGTAAATAAAAAAATTAGCCGAGTGTGGTGGTGTATGCCTGTAGTTCCAGCTACTTGGTAGGCTGAGGGGAAGGATTGCCTGAACCCAGCAGATCGAGGCTGTGGTGGCCGTGAGCATGCCACTGCACTCCAGCCTGGGCGACAGAGTGAGACTCCAACTCAAAAAGTCAAATAAAATAAATATCCTGTTGGCCGGGTCCGGGGGCTCAAGCCTGTAATCCCCAGCAATTTGAGAGGCTGAGACGAGAGGATTGCCTCAGCTCAGGTGTTCAAGACCAGCCTGAGAAACATGGTAAGACCTTATCTGTACAGTAAATAAAAAAATTAGCCGGGCATGGTGGTACATGCCTGTAGTTCCAGCTACTTGAAAGGCTGAGGTGGAGGGGTCGCCTGAGTCCAGCAGTTTGAGGCTGCAGTGGCCGTGAGCGTGTCACTGCACTTCGACCTGGGTGACAGAGTGAGACTCCAACTCAAAAAAAAAAAGATCCTGTCACATACTACAAGAATAAACCTCAAGGATGTGAAATAAGCCAGTCACAGAAGTACTGTATGATTATACTCATATGAGATTTCTAGAGTAGTCAAAGAATCATAGATGAGGCCAGGCACATTGGCTCATGCCTGTAATTCCAACACTTAGGGAGGCCAAGGTGGGAGGATACCTTGATCATGAGAGTTTGAGACTAGCCTGGGCAACATAGTGAAACCTCATCTCCACAAAAAAAAAAAATTTTTTTAATTATCTGGGCATGGTGGCACATGCCTGTAGTCTCAGCTACTTGGGAGGCTGAGGTGGGAGGATTGCCTAAACCCAACAGGTCGAGACTGCGGTGAGCCATGATTATACCCCTGCACTCCAGCCTGGGCGACTCAGACATGCACACACACACACACACATAATCATAGATGAGTCTTAAAGTCAGCTGATTAAAAACAAAAAATCATAGAAGCAGAAAGTAAAGTAATTGCTGGGGGAAGGAAGAAGGGGGAACTTGTGTTTAATGGGCAGAGTTTCAATTTTGCCAGATGAGAACGTTGTAGAGGTCTGCTGTATAATAATATGAATATACGTAAGACTACTGAAGTGCACACCTAAAATGCTTAAGATGGTAAATTTAACATGATGTGATTGCAACCACAATTAAAAATAAAATAAAAACGCCCGGAGACAGGGTACTAAAATACAAATAATGGAAGTTTGAAAAATTGATGGACGATTTTTATTTAAGATCATTCATATTGCTGTCTACTTGTGTAAATTTGGGCAAAGTAAGTAGCCTGTATGCCTTTTCACTTCCTCGCCTATAAAATGGAGGATAATCGCATAGATGTTTGTGATGATTAAAAGAGACTGTGAGTGCAGGAAAAGCACCAGGTGTCTACCGCACAGTGCGAGCTCAGCCATCATCACCCGCCCCCTCTGAGTCCCTGCCAGGATTTCCCATGTGCTCAGCTGATTCCAATGATGAAACAACCCAAATGGCCAGTCATAGCAGGGTGGGCACACACATAATAGGGCATGCAATGGATTTAAAGTCATGCTTTCTATTCCACACATCCAGTAAACAAAATTTACGGAGGAGGAAAGGAAAGTTTTGCTCTGATCAAATGTAACAGAACCACTTGTATGATTTTTCTATAAAAAGAAGGGTATTGTTGTATTAAATCCACAGACTTCTAAGTCATAAGGGTAAAAGTAACTCTGAATCTCACATATTTCGTTCCATACCAAAAGGTTGGGAGATGAGGGGAAGCCTGGCTGTGGGTCACATAGCAGATCTGTCACGTGGCAGTGTCAGGACTCTCTGCAAGATAGCATAATGGAAGATGAACTGTCTTTATTATTCATCTATTTATTTTTGAGTCAGGTTCTCACTCTGTCACCCAGGTTGAAGTGCAGTGACACAATTATGGTTCACCAGAGCCTCGACTTCCTGGGCTCAGATGATTCTTCCACCTCAGCCTTCCAAAGAGCTGGGACTACAGGCACATGCCACCATGCCCAACTAATTTTTCTATTTTTTTGTAGAGACATGGTCTTGCTATGTTCCCCAGGCTGGTCCCAAACTCCTGAACTCAAGCAATTCTCCTGTCTTGGCCTCCCAAGGAGTACAGGTGTGAGCCACTGGGCCTGGCTGTTTTTATTTTAATCTGCTTAAAGCTGTGTGATTTTTATGGCTCCCCCTCCCCCCCAAAAATTGGAGCACATGCCTCTTTCACTCTCATTGTACCACTGTTCTATGAGGGTCTTAGTCAATCTTCCTTTTAATAGCTTGAAATCCCTTTAACACTTACAATACTTTTAATTATCTTATTATTTTCTCTCTTGGAAAAAATGGAAATTACACACTTCAGAAAAATAGATCGATGGAATAGAAGAGAGGACTTGGAAATTGATTTTTTAGAGAGAGTTGGAAATACAGACTTACTACTTGGCAATAAATACAATTTGATTTCCACCTTACACCTTTCAAGAAATGGTTTCTGGGTGGATTAGAGACCAAGAAGTGAAAGACCAAAAGGTAAAGGCATGCTCAGAGCTGATGAGTGGAAAGCAACTGGAACTCTCGCCCATTGCTGGTGGGAATGCCAAATGTGACAAAATGTGACAGGTACCCCAGAAGACAGTTCCTCAAACAAGTAAACACACGGAGCTGACCATGCAAGCCATCAGTCCCACTGGTGGTATATATCCAAGTGAAATAAAAACTTATGTTTGCACAAAAACCTACACACAGATGTTTATGGAAGCTTTATCTGAAATTGCCACAATCTGTCCTCAACTTAGAAATGGGTAAATAAACTATGATACATCTATACAATAGAATCCTGTACAGTAATAACAAGGAATGAACTAGTAATACAAGCAACGACATGGATGAATCTCAAAGACATGGCACTAAGTGAAAGAAGCCAGACTCAAAAGGCTACGTGCTGTATGATTCCATTTATATGACATTCCAGAAAGGGCAAAACTAGGAACAGAAAACAGATAACCAGGGGTTGGGAAGGGGTTGGCAGCAAAGGGACAGGGGAGAATTTTAGGGGCTGTCAAACAATTCTATGTCATGACTGTGCTGGTGGTTACACATCTGTAACAGTTTATCAAAACTCATAGACCTGCAAAAAAATGGGTGAATTGTACTCTACATAAATTATAGCTTAATTTTTAAGATGGAAAAAATGCAATGTAAAAAATGAATAGGAGGATACTTGTTTAATTAAAGGATAGAAAAGGAATTCTTGCACATATTTTTTAATAGAGATGAGGTCTTATTATGTTGCCCAGATTGGTCTCAAACTGCTGGGCTCAAGGGATCCTCCTGCCTCAGCCTCCCAAAGTGCTGGGATTACAGGTGTGAGCCACTTCACCTGGCCTGGAATTTTTAAAATAAGAAAAAAAAATGAATAGGAGAATATTTATTTGATTGTAGAGTAGGAAAAGAATTTCTAAAACAAGATTTTAAAAGCACAAACCACTAGGCAAAACAATTATAGATTTGCTTGCATCAAATATTAAGATTTCTACTAAAAAATATACAATAGACAAAGATAGCAAATAGGTAATAAACTAGGAGGAGAGTATTTGTGCTGTAGAAAAACAGCTAGGGATTATCATCCACATATACAAGCAACTTCTGCAAATTAACAATAAAAAGAGATTTTTGAAATTGATAAAATAACAAAAGGTATGAATCAGGAATTCACAGAGGGCAAACCCCGAATAAATGGCCTGGGTTGGTTCGCATTCACCTAGGTCCCTAAGGCAACTGGGTAAGGGGTGTGTGTGTGTGTGTGTGTGTGTGTGTGTGTGTGTATGTGCGCGTGCGCACACGTGTGTATATATATACATATACATACATATATATATATATATATTTATTTATTTATTTATTTGAGTTTAGGTCACCTGTCAACCAGACTGGAGTGCAGTGGCACAATCATGGCTCGCCCCTGCCTTGACTTCCTGGGTTTAGGAGATTCTTCTGCCTTAGCCCCCTGAGTAGCTGGGACTATAAGGGCACACCACTATGCCCAGGTTATTTTTTTTCTTATTTTTTTTGTAGAGGTGAGGTCTGACTATATTGCCCAGGCTGGTCTTGAACTCTGGACTCACACAATCCTCGCACCTCAGCCTCCCAAAGTGTTGGCATTATAGGCGTGAGCCACTACATCTGGCTGAGGATAAAGATGTTCATAAGTAGCACTGTTTGAGGCAGTAAGAAGGTGGAGGCAGCTTGAGTATCTATTGCTAGACACGCTGATAAATAAAATATGGCGGATGCATACTGTGACATTCTCCGAAGCAGTTAGAAACAATGAATTATACCTGCAAGACAACCGCCACTGATCTTTTAAAAACCATTTTAAGTATAAACCATAAGAAAATCTAAAGCATAATGTCATTTACACAAATTAAGAACACAATTGTCCACAAAATAATGCATTTTAGAAGAAGCACATATGTCCGAGGATTTAAATGCCACTTGGTAGAGTGGGTGAATGCTGGGAGAGGGAAAATATCAGTGAAATCAGAGGATATAGGGAAAATCAAGAAAGGGGTCCTGTGCAGACTTGACAACCAAGCTGCAGGGCTGGAGAAATCTCAGCCTATCTACTTTCTCCACTGGACATTCTCGTCCTTTCCCCCAGCCTTGAAAAATTACTTATACTCAAATCAATACATTTGAGTATACATTTTATGAGTATACGATTTTTGAGTATAAAATTTTATTTGAGTATAAGTTACTTATACTCAAATAAATCCCACAAGAAAAGAGGGTGTCTTGACTTTGTGTAAATATGTCAATGTAGGCATCCATGCTCGAGGCCCCTGCAGCGGCTCAGGCTGGTCCAACTAGTCGCTGTCAATAAATCATCGTCAGCAGATTCCCCGGCTTGGCCTCCTCTAATCCCCCACCCACCAGCATCTCTGGTAATTAGTCTAAGGGACAACAGTGCTTCAGAGAAGAACTATGTCCATGATCACAGGATTCGTTTCCAGGGCTGCCATAGCCAAGTACCACAAACTAGGTGGCTTCAAACAACAGAAGTGTCTTCTCTCAGTTCTGAAGGTAGATGTCTGAGGTCAGGTATTGGCAGGATCCTCTCTGTATCTGGATCCCAGAATCCTTTCTGGGCTCTTCTAGCTTCTTCTGGTTGCTTGGCTTCTACATGCGTCATGCTAATATTCGCACAGCCTTCTCCAGGGTGTATAAGGACGCCCGTCCGGTTGAGGCGCCACCCTCATCTAGTATGATCCTATCCTGATTTACCCACTTACATCTGCAGACTCTAAATAAGGTCACATTCTGAGGTTCTGGGTGGACACGAGTCTTTGGAGGATTCAACCCAGGACAACCCCTGCTCTCCCTTTCGTTGTCCGAGGGAGTTCCCAGGGCAGAGTGTGGAGAGGCACCTTGTCCACAATTCCATTTGTCAGCTCTCACAGTATAAATGTCCCCACTCTACACCTTCCTTCTGCACGTGGAACCACCCAGGAGGGGTTGAGTCATGTCACCACCTCTCAGGCCACCTCTCTCGTCTTTTGCTTCCAGCTATTAGAGGAAATCACCGCTCTTTGTAGCATTTCCAGTAAATATTCCCCCATGGCCAATTTCACGCACCAATTGTAATCCCAGCTACTTGGGAGGCTGAGGCAGAAGGACCACCTGAACTCAAGAGGTAGAGGCTGTGGTGAGCTGTGATCGTGCCACTGCACTCTGACTTGGGTGACAGAATGACTCAAAACAAACAAACAGAAACAAAAGACCTGTATCAATGTTGACTTCCTGACTTTTATACAGTACTACCTATATTAAAATGGTATCATTTGGGGAAGTGGGGTACAAGGAGATTCGGGGACACTATTTCTGCAATTTCCCGTGGGCTTGCATTATTTCACAAGGGTTTAAAAAAAAACTGGGGAAAAATTATGTAAGCCAGTCAAAACAAAGCAATGCAGCACAGTAGAAAGATAATGAGGCAGTAACGATATCGCCATCTTCCCAACCCAAATGAAAATAATAGTCTTCTGTGGCACGAGCAATCTATAGCAATGATAGGGCAACCAGCCTCGCTCTCGCTCTGCAGTCCAGGAGGCAGGGGATTCCCATCAATCAGGAATTCTTTTGGGCCAAATGTCACCTCATGGAGCCTTTGCAAAAAGCCTGCAAAGAAGTAACCTACTTACAGACTCAAGAAGTTGAGACACAAGAGAAGTTAGGAACTTGCCTGTGGCCAAGGTGGAATCCAAGCCAGGTGTTCTAGAGGCCAAGGCATTTAAGGTTGCAACCATTTTGCAGGTCTTTAAGGCTGGAGCTGGAAGGACTGAATTGAGGAAGGAGACGCTGGACAGAGGATAATTTCAACTGAATATATGAAATGAGTCCTAGTAGCAAAAGTCATAAAATGGTTAGATCACTAATACCCCCTGTCCTTAATCTCTGATTCGTCATCCATTGCAAAATGGTTCCTTTTATTCTCTATGGATGGGTCTATGCAATAAAATGTATGTGATTAGACTATATATGGCAAAGTACTTCAGAAAACATAAAATATTTTAAAAGAAGCAAATGAAGCATACGGCATTCAAAGGAAAAAGACTTTAATATAAAGATTCAAGAGCCACATCATGATAAATGGTTACATTTGTGAAACATCCTTATCTTGGTGAGTTCAGTTCTTGCCTTTTTTAATGTTTTAACAAATCTTGACATCTTTCCTTTGTACTTTTCTATTACTTTCTCCTCATCTTTTCTTGCTATACTGACAGATTTCTCCCTCTCTACCTGGTAGTATAGAAAGTTTATTCCCTTAAATTTAATTATACATTTTTAAAGACTAGTCAATTTTTATTTTTTTGAGGTGGAGTCTCACTCTGTCACCCAAGCTGGAGTGCAGTGCCATGCTCACGGCCACCGCAGCCTCGACCTGCTGGGCTCAGACGATCCTTCCGCCTCAGCCTTCCAAGTCGCTGGAACCACAGGCTTGCACCATCCTGCATGGCTATTTATTTATTTATTTATTTATTGTAGAGATGAGGTCTTGAAGCTGTGGGCTCAGGCAATCCTGTCACCTCAGCCTCCCAAAGTGCTGGAATTATAGGCGTGAACTACCACGTCTGGCTTCTCTGAAATTATTATCACTTTTTCTATCATTTTCTTGTTTCCTGTATTAAATCTGCTTCTTTGGATGTTATCTCTTCTGTTTGCAGAGTCCTGTGTCTTTCTTCCTCTGTTTTCCTAAAAAGTTTGATGATTCCTGACGAGGTACTCAAATCTGTACACGTATGCTTTTTATGCTTATTGTTATAACTTATCTCTAGTGATTTTGAGTTAAAGGCCAAACAGAAGTTTGGCCAGAGTGTCCCAAGTCCTTGATTTCTGCACAGAGCTGTTTCCTCTTCAGCCTGGGCGTTGGGCATTCACTGTCTACTTCTTCTCAGAGTCCCACACCAAAGTACGACTCAAAGCTGAGTCCTGCTCCTCACATAGTGTAAGAGTCTCTCCTCCCTCCTTCTCCTCGTCCTCCAACACTGAGGCGTCTTCTTCCTCGAGCCTGGAAAGCTCTCCTCCCTCCTTCTTCTCCAACTCTGAGACCCCTTCTCTCTCTTTCTCCCACCAGCCCCGAGGCCTCGTCTCCCTCCTCCTCCATCCCTGATGCCTCTTCATTCAGCTCCTTTAACTCTGAAGTTTCTTCCTCCTCCCACTTGAGAGTTTCTTTTCCCTTCCACTCTGAAGACTCTTCCTCTTGAATCTCCAAGTTCTTTACCTCCCTTGGCTTAACAACTTTTTTTTTTTTTTGAGTCGGAGTCTCACTCCGTCGCCCAGGCTAGAGTGCAGTGGCACGCTCCTGGCCACCGCGGCCTCGACCTGCTGGGCTCCGGTGATCCTCCCGCCTCAGCCTTCCAAGCACAACCGGAACTACAGGCGTGCGCTACCATGCTCGGCTCATTTTTTGATTTATTGTAGAGACGAGGTCTTGCCAAGTTGCCCAGGTTGGTCTTGAACACCTGGGCTCAGGCAATCCTCTCGCCTCCACCTCCCAAAGTGCTGGGATTACAGGTGTGAGTCACCATGCCTGGCTAACAACTTTTAATAAATAGAAAGGTCAAGCCATCATTGGTTGTCCCTCCAGCTCCATACTTTGGGTCTATTAGTGTTTTACTCTGAAAGTTAAAAAAAAAAAAAGGAGAGAGAGAGAGAGAAGAAAAATTAGAGTTATCTCTTTAAATCATGTGTCTTTTAAAGAATTAAAGCTTGTACTTCACTCCCTAAATTTAATATGGTTATCATTTTGACAATTAGAAAATATCTTGGTCATTGCCACAGCCATGGCCAGAACATCGCCACCATTGCCTTGCTAAGCTATGGTGTGGCCATGTGTTCTTTGAACTATGGCCAAGTCATGTTTTCTTAAGCTTTGGCGCCCTCCCTTACCTTGGGGAGGTGAATCACCTCTTTCTCTCTCTCTCTCTAATTTACTTTCTAAATAAACTATATTTTCTAATCTTAAAAAAAAGTGTCTTGAAAATTGCTTAAATATGAATTGTTCTTAAAGGCCTATGTCCCCAAACAACCCAAGTTCCTTTATGATCATCCTAACACATTTGCAGTTTCTTGTATAATACTTGCAGCAAATTACCATAAGGTCACACATCTATTTTGTTCCTTCTATATCTCTTAACACTTAGCACTTTGTACATAACTAACTCTCAGTGTGTCTTAATAAATTGTCTGCTTATTACACATAGACCCTAAGATAAACAGACAATGTAAATTGGGTTAAGTTTGAAATCTCCTTTAGGGAGAGCATCAAACAAACAAACAAAAAATCCCCAAACTCACATTTACCTTTCCTCAAAGACAAAAGCAAATTAAAACAACAAAAACAGGCCAGGCGCGGTGGCTTATGTTTATAATCCCAGTATTTTGGGAGGCCGAGGTGAGAGGATTGCCTCCACCCACAGGTTCAAGAACAGTCTGGGCAACTTGGTGAGACCTTGTCTCTACAGTAAATCAAAAAATTAGCTGGATGTGGTGGCGTGTGCCTGTAGTTCCAGCTTCTTGGAAGACTGAGGCGGAAGGATCACTGGAGCCCAGCAGGTCGAGGCTGCGGTGACCTTGAGGGTGCCACTGCACTCCAGCCTGGGTGACAGACTGAGAGTCTGACTCAAAAAACAAAAAACACATGATACTCTAGTGGTATCACCTCAAAGGCAAGCAGGTTTTGCCTAGGAATATGGGCTCAATTCAAGATTGTGTTCAAATCCTGGCCTGGCATCCATGTTCGCTACCCATGCCTCAATTTTCCTCCTAAAACAGGATCCAAAAAAACAATGATAGCACTATGTCAGATTCTTGTGAGGGTCAAATCAAGCAACCAAGGCATTGAGCTGAAGACAACGTCTGCAATATAAATTTTGGCTCTTATTCCTTGAAGCCACTTGTTTTGGTCTTGAGTTTTCAACGCAACATTTCCTGTTAGAATAGACCCCACGTCTTTATAAGAAACATTTTTAAAAAAAAAAGAAAGAATAAACTTTTTCCCATTTGTGACATCTGATTGCTATTTGTCCTTAACCTTCCCTACCCCCAGGCCAGGTCAAATGCCTTTTCTGCGTAAACCTTGAAAGCAGCTCATTTCTAAGGTTAAATACTGATTCTTAAAGAATGTGCTGATCCAAGTGTACCTTCCAAATCCAGATTCTCATTTTGCACAGAAATGTTGGAAGGGCAGGGGGAAAGATACTCATTTGAACACCTGTCAGAAATGTTGGCTTAAGAAAGACCTCAGACTGGGCACACTGGCTCACGCCTGTAGTCCCAGCACTTTGGGAGGCTGAGGTGAGAGGACTGCCTGAGCCCACGGGTCTGAGACCAACCTGGGCAACTTAGCGAGACCTTGTCTCTACAATAAATCAAAAAATTAGCCAGGCATGGTGACATGTGCCTGTAGTTCCAGCTACTTGGAGGGCTGAAGTGGAAGGATTGTCAAGACTGCGGTGGCAGGGAGCATGCCACAGCACTCCAGCCTGGGCAACAGAGTGAGAGACTCCAACTCAAAAAAGAACATAGACCTCGACTTCTGGCTCAAGACAACGAATTATATAAATGCATTTAACTCCCACTTTTCTTGAAACCCAACTAAAATGATAACAGAGTCAAAGAAGAAAGTCACAGGAACAAAAGAAAAGAGACAGATGGCGAGAGCACAAAATTTTGGAAGCTGGAAAGCATAGGACAAGTGTCACAAACTTTGGTAGGCTCAGGAAACTTACAACAGCGAAAAACAAAAGTGAGAAATTAACCACAGAATGGCTAAAAACTAGAGAATTAGCTATACCTTTAAAAGTAGAACTGGGCCAGGAGCAGTGCCTCAAGCCTGTCGTCCCAGCACTTTGGGAGGCCAAAGTGAGGGGATTGCCTGAGCCCACGGGTTTGAGAATAGCCTGGGCAACTTGATGAGACTTCATCTCTACAATAAATAATTTTTAAAAATTAGCCGGGTGTGGTAGCACGTACCTGTAGTTCTGGCTACTTGGGAGACTGAGGCAGAAGGATTGCCTGAGTCTAGCAGGTTGATGCTGGGGTGGCCGTGAGCGTGCCACTATACTCCAGCCTTGGCGACAAAGTGAGACTCAACTCAAAATAAATAAATAAATAACAAGTAGAACCGAAGCATATTTCATTGAATCTTTAAAGTGCAAATGGACAACTGCCTTTCCCCACCCTCAGGCAACTGAGGGACCTAGTAGAGGGAGAAAAAGAAGACTTCTATTCTTAAAAGGGTGAGTAACTAACTGGTAGACCAACCTCATGCCATACGCCACCGATTTCCAGTGTGAGAAAAGCCCAAATATGGAAAACAAAACTATACAAAAAGATCGTTAACTATAACTGCATTAAAACTGAGAACTTTTTTGTTGTAGACACAGGGTCTCATTATATTGTCCAGGCTGATCTCAAACTCCCTCCGTCTCCCAAAGTGCTGGGATTACAGGAGTGAGCTATCACGCTTGGCCTAAAACTGAGAATTTTTTAAAGACCCATAAAGTGTGAAAAGATAAGCCACAAGCTAGATGTGGCAACACTTTATATGACTAAAGGACTATTATCCTAACATATAACGTGTTCTTATAACACTATAATAAAAAGACAAACTAAAGGAGAAATGTGAAGAAATCTAAAAGTTCAATAAGCGCATGGAAATAGACACAGCCTTACTATCAGGGAAATGCAAAACAAAGCCACAGTGAGCTATGTTACATGACGACCAGATTACCCAATGAAACTTTACAGCCAAGGATGTAGAACAGTGGGATCTCAATACTTATGTGGGTGCAAGAGTATACGAATACAGACACATAAAGCACATGCAAATGATATACGGTAAAATAAAAATAAATCAAAGTATACCCTCGAGAAAGTGAAAAAAAACTAGCAGAGACTGTGAAAATGGTCTCTGGAGTCCCATATAATCTACAAAGGAATGGAATCTAAAACATATAAAGAACTATAAATCAATTAACAAAAGGCAAAGCAATAAAACAAACGGGCAAGAGACTTAACAGGCATTTTATAGAGGATGAAGCCTGAGTGTCCAAGAAACAAGCACATTCAACTTCAGTTAGGAAAATGAGACACCCAGGGCTGACAATGGTGATGGGGTGAATGGGGGACAAGTATACATGCATGTGTCTGGATGGAACCACTTTAGAAGACCATCCAAGTACACATGCTCATAACCCATGCTCCAACGCCTACGTGGGCACCTTAGAGAACCTGTGCTCAAAGAAAGCAAAACGTGACTTTGCACTCGTTACACATCATCTCTGGGACTCGGTTTCCTCATTTCTAAAATGGAGCTGATAGTAGTACCTAACAGGGTTGTTGTTTGACAGGTAAATGAATGCTACTGGTGTGTAAGCGTGAACAATATGAGAAACTAACATGTTTAGGGAAACAAAAGCAAGGGAGTGACAAATACAAGATTGGGTGGTTCGAGGTTATACCACTTCTAGGACACATTTGCAAAAACGATTCCACGATTTCGCTGATGGAAGTGTGTGACAATACCATCGAATGCCATACCGCCCTTAGAAAAAATAAGGTGGGTATTTATATACCGATGGGGAAGTCTGGAAACCCATCCAGAGGGCTGACTAAATAGCACAGGGCTGTGGTGCCAGACTGACTTTGACCTGACTGCGTTCGGGTTCCGCACTTACTGAATGGACTTACTCAAATCGCACAACTTCTGTGCCTCAGTTTTCTCATCTCTAAAATGGGATTGTGGACTGTGTGGTGGCTCATGCCTGTAATCCCAGCACTCTGGGGGACAGAGGTGGGAGGATTGCTTGAGCCCAGGAGATCAAGACCAACCCTGACAACATAGCAAGTCCTTGTCTCTACAAATAAATAAAAAAAATTAGGGCGTGGTAGTGTGCACCTGTAGTCCCAGCTACTCAGGAGGCTGAAGTGGAAGGATCACTTGAGCCCAGGAGGCTGAGGCTGCAGGGAACTGCAAGTGTGCCACTGCACTCCAGTCTGGGTGACACAGTGAGGAGGCCCTGACTCAAAAACAGTAATAATAAAATAAAATGGAAATGTGATCTGTTAGTACCAATCAGACTGAGTTATTGAGAGGATTATGTGAGTTAATTGATGAGAGCAGTTTTGGAAAGTGGTTGGCAAATTAAAATGCTTAAAATGGTGGTTCGCTGTTTTTTGTTTTTTGGTCTTTTTTTGAGTTGGAGTCTCATTCTTGTGACCCACTTTGGAGTGTAGCGGCATGCTCACGGCCACCGTAGCCTCGAGAGCTGCTGGGGTCTGGCGATCCTTCCGCCTCAGTCTTCCAAGTAGCTGGAACTACAGATTCATGCCACCACGCCCGGCTAGTTTTTTGGTGATTTATTGTAGAGACAGGGTCTCACCAAGTTGCCCAGGCTGGTCTTGAACCCCCAGGCTCAGGCAATCCTCTCGCCTCCATCTCCCAAAGTGTTGGGATTACAGGCTGAGCCACTGCTCCCAGCCCACTCTTTTAAGGCCAGTGAGCTAAGAATGGCTTTAACATTTTTAAAGTGTTGTAAAAACCACAAAAACAAATCAAACTAAAACACCAAGTATGTGACAGAGTGTGTGTGACTCCATTACCTGCAGTATTTACTACTTAGCCCTTTACAGAAAAGTTTGCCTGACTCTGAGTTAGAATAGTAGCTTGCACATGGACCCCCCTGAAAAAAAATCATAATTTATTTATCAAAAAGTATGCATTGATTAAACTTCATGCTTAAACTTCAGTCATCTTCAAAGTACTCTTCATTGGATGAAATACACATATCAAGACACTTTTTCTACTGCTCAAAACATTTTGGGATGTCAATTTTGATGTCTTTTAGTGCTTCTGCTGTTTTTTGTTTCGTCTCTCCACATCGGCAAAAACGTTTCCCTTTGAGGACTTTTTTCATCCAGGGAAACAACAACAACAAAAAGTCACTCTGAGTGAGATTGAGTGAATAGGGAGGGTGGGGCACAGGGATCATGCTGTTTCTGGTCAAAAACTGCTGAACACTCAGCATGGTGTGGGTAGATGCTCGTAAGTTTCATGATGGGTGACTCGTAAGTCACCCATCATGAAATGAGCAAACACATTAGAAGAATCTCCAAAAAAAATTCATTGAAGCCAAATGCAGCCTCTCACAACAATGCTGGCCGGTACACTGATGCCAATGGGCTCCTTGAACACTTACCTAGGGAGGGAAGCCTGTAATACAAGGGGCCCACCCTCCTAAAGCTAATTCTGTTTTTTGGAGGGACGCCCCTCATATTTTACATGTAAAAAATATAATGTGTATATTAGCATCATTATGTATATGCATATACATATATATATGCATATTTATGAACTTGCATAAGGAATCTATCTCTACAGTACACCAGAGAAATTACCTTTCAAGATTAGGAATATAGCCAGGTGCAGTGGCTCACACCTGTAATCCCAGTACTTTGGGAGGCGGAGGCGAGAGGATTGCCTGACCCCAGGGGTCGAAGACCAGCCTGGGCAACTTGATGAGACCTCGTCTCTTCAATAAATCAGAAAAAAAAAAAAAAGGAAGGTTGAGGCAGAAGGATTGTCTGAGCCTAGAAGGTCAAGGCTGTATTAGCTGTGATTGGGCACTGCACTCCAGCCTGGGTAACAGAGTGAGACTGAGACTCTTACTGAAAAGAAAAAGAAAAATGAACCTAGTTATGTATAATTGGTAGGTTTGGTTCTATTTCTGTTGCTTGAGGTTTTTTAGTTGAGACCATTCAATTCTTTGTTTTTCTTTTTTTTTTTTTTTTTTTTTGAGTTGGAGTCTCACTCTGTTGCCCAGACTGGAGTGCAGTGGCCGCTCCTGGCCACTGCAGCCTCCACCCACTGGGCTCTGGCGATCCTGCCGCCTCAGCCTTCCAAGTAGCTGGAACTACAGGCATGCGCTACCACACCCGGCTAATTTTTTTTTGATTTATTGTAGAGATGAGGTCTTGCTTGCCCAGGCGGGTCTCGAACCCGCGGGCTCAGGCAATCCACTCACCTCAGCCTCCCAAAGGTGCAGGATTACAGGCTGAGCCACCGA
>CAUYQG010276854.1:0-13113 GCA_963574415.1 Tarsius wallacei | reverse complement strand
TGGGATTATAGGCATGAGTCACTATGCCGGGCCTGAATACATTTTAAATGAGTTTCCCCTGCTGCCCTGAGTTGCAACTCCTAGACCAGGTAAGTTCTGCACATTTCTTTGTTATCTTCACCTGTTGCTTCTCTGAGCTGGATCACTTGTTCCCTGATGACGTTCCCTGTTGTGTAATGCTACTGAACACGTGACACATAATAGAATCAGGAACCAATAGAAATGATACATATTCACATTTCTCCCTTAAATTGTCTGTTTCCCAACGAATGAGCAAAATGTCCTCACTAGTAACGTCAGCTGCAGTCATTTCTCATAAATTCCTACGAGAGTATACAATTATGATCCGTATAATACTGATGATAATTTTGATACTGAAATGAAAATATTTGAATGACCATTACAAGTTAATGACACAGAATCATGACTAATTATTGCCAACACTGTCAATTAATGCGCTCTTTCAAGAGGCTGATAATATGACTTCTTTGAGTGAACACAAGACAGACTATACTATACCAGGATTGTACGGGCATACACGGCACTGGTCTTAATTATTAAACTTTTTGCTGTTTTGCACTGTCTTTGATTTTTAGAGATTTCTGTAAATATTCTTAAGGTACTCTATGTGATTAAAAATAAAGACAGAGAGAAAAAAATGAATCTGATTCTTTGCTAGATCACTCCGTCGTTGTCTAGAATATTGAGTGCCCAACTTTATAACATGAATATTTTGTTTACCACAGACTCAGATAAGGTGTTTGACTTATTGCTACCAATAGCTGCACTGCAAACAATTTTTACTGAGTATATAGTGCTATAACATTGGACTGTTTGGTTTCCTTTATTATAAAGGCTGTTCAAGCTGATTTGACAATTTCTTGCATCTTGGATTTGTTGGCAGACCTTTTAAAAATTTTGTGAGTGATTTTTGATGTAAGTTCATGTTATATTTACTATGAAACATTTTATTTATATTTTTAAAATTTTTATGAATCATCTAATCATAACGGTATTTTAACTTTTATTTCTATGCATATTTAATAATGTTTAAAGTCAAGATAGCTACAAAACCTTTTTATGGCAACACAAACAAATCATTCAGTACAGAAAATTATAGGAAGATAGAAGCAAGACACATGGTTAGAGTTTAGGAAACCTGGTTTATAATTATTATATTTCATTTCAATAATATGCTGGGTGAGCTGTGTTCCCTCTCTACCTTAGTCATCTTAAACGTGAACAGTCATGATATATAAATTCTAAAGGTCTCAAAATATTAAAACTCTAAACATACATAGAATAGTATGGTTTAACCTCAGTATGACAAAGGTATGTGCATAAGGCAGGGGGTGTAATCAAAACATTTGATAATCGAATGGCTTTTACTCATCCGATCACACTTGTAGAAACAACCAGTGCCACTCCGCAAGGGCATATTTGCTTAATGCGGAAAAAGCTCCCTTGGTGGCAGAATAAACAGAATGGTTGATTGACGAGAAACAGCAAATATCCAAGTCCACAACACTAGGTGAGCCTCGAACTCCTAGGCGGTTTTCACCAGGTGGGGTATAAGTCTACCCAGCTTGGGAGGATCCTTTCAGTGGGTTTCTGATCTTGGGGCTGTTTGATGTAGGAGATTAGTATAGCCTAGGACTAACTACATGGCTAAATTGATTAATCTGAGAAACAATGTTGTTAATCCACACAGATGAAATCAGAGAGCAGGCCGGTGACCGGTAGGAAGAGCATCACCTGCGACTTGTTAGAAAAGCCAGCTCTCGCCCCAGACCTACTGGAATCAGCAACTTTGAGGGAGTGAAGCAGCCATCTGTGGTTTGCCAAGACCCAACTTGAAAGTTACTATTTAGGTCCTCACAGTAGACCTGGCATCATGAGTCATGAGGAAGGCAGCTGCTCATACAACACGCCTCAGAGATACCGAGCCCTACTCGTCTTAAAGTTTTCAGAATAGAAAACAAAGTTTGGTAACCTGCAGTCAGTCAGCAAGCAAGAAGTAGAACCAAGTAACCCAGATCTGCCTTCCAAAGGAGTTCCAAAGCATGCCCACCATTCCTCTCATTAAAATAGCAAGATTTCCCACGCCTTGGGAGGCTGAGGTGAGTGGATTGCCTGAGTCCGCGGGTTCGAGACCCGCCTGGGCAACTTGGTGAGACTTCATCTCTACAATAAATCAAAAAATTAGCCGGGCATGGTAGCGCGCGCCTGTAGTTCCAAGCTACTTGGAAGGCTGAGGTGGAAGGATTGCCGGAGCCCAGCAGGTCGAGGCAGCGGTGGCCGGGAGTGGCCGCTGCACTCCAGTCTGGGCGACGGAGTGAGACTCCAACTCAAAAAAAAAAAAAATAGCAAGATCAAGCACATTAGCGTGATAAATTTGTATTCAACACCTTAAAGCTTAACTTTTAACTTGCATACTATTTTAAAGATGCTGACCGTATGGAGTTTTTATATTCAAAACCAAACAAGACAGTATATAATTATCAGTGAGGCATGTAAAACAATATATCATATAGTTTTAAAAGGAATGTTTCACTAAGAGGCAGTACTAACAGAGGTCTGCATCCCAGACTTTAATGAATCCCCTGGTAAACCTTTAAAAATGCGAATGGTGAGTCCTTAGGTGGGGGTGGGGTGGGGGGTGGGCGGCATCTGCTTTTTGTGACAAGTTCATAGAGGATGCTAATCAGGTAGACGACCCAAGGTTGATCCAGGGGCCATGCTTTGGGTAACAAGGTTAAGACCACTTCTGGAAGCAGCAGCCACCTCTTATGAAGATGTGGGTCTAAGTCAGTGAATCTCTCTGGGCCCCATCTGAAAAGGGGGGCAGGAACAAGGCCTGTCTTATAATGACTGACAGATTAAATGTGTTCATATATAACACGTGCTAAGAACAGCGACTGACGCAGGATGAGCACATAATTTTTAGCTAATAATAATACAACAAGAAGTTACCTATCCATACAAAGTATATCAGTCATTGTCAAGCATGATTTTAACTGGCTAATTTAGACAAGTGACAAACATCGTACTTGAAACAACAAATCCTATGAAAAATAGTTGATTTTTAAATTAGTAGAAGGCAATGCGGCAACCCCAAATCTGAGTGGGCTTGTGCGTAATGTTACCTATTCCAAGAGGTCAGCAGGAGGGTCAGCAGGGAAAGGCACTGGTTTATCAGAACTTATGGGGAGCTCCCAAGGAAGCAGGTGGGTGAACAATCCACTTCTGGGGGCAATACGGTAGAAAGGTTTATGACCAAAGTAATCAAGCTAATCATTGATATTCCCATAAGGTGCATACACATATGTTGATTCCGAATGACGACTAACTTGCTCTAGACTGTGCTTACATCCCATGGCTCATGACTGGGAATATGCATACCCTTCAGAGACAAGCCTTGGCGAAAGCCACTCCCTGAGGGAGGGAGCAGGAAGAAGCCAGGTGTAGGGGGAAACAGTCTACACAGGACAATGCTTCTACACAGAATAATAAAATGTCTTGCTAGAATATTGTTTGACTCTTAATTCAGATGACATATTCTTAATACTCACATCTGTTTCCATCAACGGGAACACCAATAACTTCTACATTGACTACTTTTATTTTTCCTGACAGACTTCTTTCTTTTCTTTAATTTCATCTCACTAGTTTTGCCTATGTCCACGTTGGATGCTCTGCATAATTTTGTGCCCTGCAGACAGAAGATTGAACTATGGACTATTAAATATATGAAACTAATTAATCTAGTGGTTAATTTCAAATATAGCTGAGATAAAAAATCCAGAGTCTTCCCTAACTTCAGGGACTTGTGTTTTGGAAAGTCTTCTAATTTCTTAAATAGAAAAATCATTACTATTATATTTTATGAACCTTTTAATCATGTAAGTGGTCAAATTGCAAATAAAAATCGGAACTTAGGGATTTGCCAGATGACTAACAGCTTGTCATTAGATTTTAACTTCTATGTAAAAATTGGATAAAAATGTAAAGTTTCTCCTGATTGCCCCAAATAACTAATTTCTATTTTCTTACTAAGAGGATAGTTGTGTACCTATTTCTCTAAATACACCCATGAGCAGAAGTTCCTGGAGATTTAATCATTACCCCAGAATGTTGCCAAATAGAGTCCTTTAGGTATATTATAAACATTACACTAATGGAGTGAGTTAAGGCAAAAAGTTCAAAGAGTAATTATGTATCTGGGTGACTGGTGTGAGAGAGGATCAAGACAGAAAGAAATCTAAAATATTCCAAATTCAGTTTATAAAAGAATTCTTTTTTTTCTTAAAAAACATGAGAGCATTATTTCCACAATGGAAATAAAGGATAATGTAGTGAAAGTTTCTTTAGTAATTAATATGCATGGGAATTTACATAGTTAATTTGCATGTACATGTACAGGAATTACCGCTAACCTACATATTGACAGAAAAGGTGTTTTAATTGTGTGAGTCCAAGAAACCTGAGTGCCTAATTTTTTCTCCATTGCCTTTAATTAAAATAACTCCAGGATCATCTACCTGATAATTTGGATAATTTTTTTAAACAGGAAGCAAGTTTGCTCACTGAACACATTTGCTAAGCTTCCCTAATGACAGCTCTAGACTCATGAAAATTAAACCGAGCACAGTCTCCGCAGGCATTAGCCTCCCTTGCTGGAGGTCGGGACACCTTCCTGCCTGTTGGCTCCCTGGGTAAGCTAGGGAGCTGGGGGGCTTTGGGTAAGTCACGGACCCTTCTAAACCTCGGTTTCATATCTGAAAAGTTAGAGACTGAGCCCATTTTCAAGGTGCTATCAAGTTGAGGTTCCATAAAATACCCTAGTATCTCTGAAGACAGTCTTGGGGAACCTTTGGTAAGTAATTTAAATAGTTTTCAGGGCCCATACAGACGTAATTCTCAACAATGAAGCTTATGGGGAATGCATGCATCATCCCCTGCATCTGGTAAACTAATGTATTGCACATCTACTGGGTCATTCCCCTCTCCCCAGACTGCACACCTTGGTTTCAGTCAGACTTTTCCTTTCCTCCAGAAGTTTGGACGCATTTCACTAGGGACTAGGGCCAAGCATGATGCTGCTGCCTGCCCCACTGAGAGGATATGCCAGGCTGTGGGGTTTAAAGGGATGGCCTCTCAGATACACTGACACATCTGTTGTCATGCTCAGTGTGTACCTACAGTGAGGGTGATGATGGTGATACTGCAGACTTCTCACTGATCAGACCTGCCTCCCTGTTTCCTTTCCTGTCTCTCTGTCTCCCTGACTTCTTTTCCCCCTCCCTTCCTTTTCACTTCCTTCCTTCCTCCTTCGTTTGTGCCAGACTATAAGCTTGATGTCTTCAAGGTCATCATGGCCCCATAGGAGAGACAGGAACAAATAAATACTTAGAATAATAGACAATGCATTCTCATACCACCATTGTCCTAAGTCCCAGGGACACAAAGCCGGAAGGAACTGATTTTGCTTGGGTGGAAGGTAGGGAAACTAGAGGCTTTGCAGGGAAATTCAACTATCCTAACGAATGATCGACCTGAATTCCGCTTGGGCTACCATAAAACAGCCTAAACTAGGAGACTTCACTGAAACTTATCTGCTTACAGTTCTAGAGGCCAGGACATACAAGATCAAGGTGCCAGCAAGGTAGGCTTTATCCTAGGGCTTCTTCTCCTGGCTCGTAAGCAGCTGCCATCTGTCTCACAGTGTCCTCACAAGACTTGGGTGTGTGTGTGTATGTGTGTGTGTGTGATGTAATATTACTTCGTTATAGGCCCTGTCTCCCAATACAATCACACCAAGGGTTAGAGCTTCAAATATACATTTTGGGAAGACTCAAATATTCAGTCCATGACTGATTTTTTTTTTTTTTTAAAGATAACTCGAATCAGTAGGAGTAAGCAGCAGTAGAATGAGTGAGTTCTATGTTCTGTGCAAAACAACAAGTTCAGTACAACTCGGGTGCAGGTGCCTGTCTGGAAGTGCCAGAAAGAAGACCGCGACAGTGGAGACTGTCTGAAACGGCCTCTTTGGGAGGCTGGAGGGCCTCCTGCCCCGTCAAACTCCTGGCAAAGACTCACAGCAGGTTGGGTTCAGTCAGTGTTCTCCTCCACCATCCAGGAAAGTCTTCCTGACTCGATCTGCTCCACCTCCTGTGACCCCCACACCGGTAGGTGGAGGCACACTTGGGAACAACCTCCAGATGAACCAGAAACTTATCGACTTTTTTCTGGAAAGAAACATGCCTTCAAAAAGCATATTGCCCTACAATGTTCATTTCGTTAAGCAAAGTTGTACTTAATACAGAGGACACAATGCACAAGTCAAATGTAACGATTCTTTTTCTCATTTTCAGTCCATAACGAATGCAGGAGAGAGAAACTCTTTCTTACTGTTGTGCTGCAACTCATAATTGCCTTAATTGCTTACCACTACTGCGGAGTCTTTAATTTTATTTTGAATATTCCACAAGCCTTACACCTACTATAGAAGTTCCTTAAAAATGAAAGACTCCGATGTTAGATCACACAACAAAACACTGTAGAGTTCAGCCTAACAATCCCACAACCCATATCTTCTCTTAATCGTATGTAATTGGCTTCTGAGTCTTCATCGCTTTTGGGGAAGAAAAATATTTCCAAGTCATTGACATTCATCAATAGTTTCCAAATGTGTAAAGGCAAGATTATTCTATGGTCCTTGTGTTTTCATAATGTCAAGTATTTATTATTCCAACTGCAAACAATATTTACATATCAAAACCTAACGAGATATGAGAACATTCTAACAGCGCATTATATGGGCAATGAAAAATATCTGTGAAAATCGTCAGTCTCGTGTGGGTCATTACTTATAAACCAGCATTTTACTAAAACCTCAGCTTGGTTAGATCAGATTCATAAATCTTGTCAGTAAATATCCTCCACCTAATGTTCTGATTTCTTAATAAACTTCTTGCGATAGAAAAGGTTAGGTCATCAGCATACTGTTGTTCCACCAACAACATTTTAGCATTTCTAGGAAGACGAACATCTGGTTTGCATGCAGACAGGAAACCGCAGATGTGACTTTTTTAAAACACTGTTATTGAGCCACAAGATACGCTTTGTGGAATTTTGTGGCTTAACAATCAATAACAATAAGGCATCCCAAAGCAAGGATTTTGAATTATTTCATCCTTTTCATTATTATGAATGGCGTCATTTCTCACTTCAGTAAAAATTAGGACGTGGCCTTCTGCAATTTCACGTTGTGTAAGTCAAGCAGTCCGAAGCCCTCCTGGTGCTACAAAGGGGGAAACTGACCTAAAAAATGAGCTGACAAATGAAACCCTAATTCCACATGTTCATAACGGTTAGGAAGGAAAATACCAGAGGACTATGTCATCGAAGAAAAATGAGACAAAACACATTCACGTACCGTGGGGACTGCGAGGTAGTCCAAGATCTCAAGGACAGCTGGGGAGCGTGGGACAAAGAACGCCTGGCAGGGGAAGGAAGTGAGAAGCCCCTGAGCCCAGTCAGAAGCGAGGATCCTCCCGGGTGTCCTTGGGATGTATTGCAAAACTTATATTTCCGCAACCAAGTCCAAGACAGTTCCGGATGACAGTGTCAAAAACAACACAGCTGAAGATCCCCCAGCAGACCACCAGGAAACCAGCCGGGCCCCTGGAATCGGGCAGCAAGGACAGGCTGGAGGTGCTGGGCTGGAGGGTCAGTGACAAGACCTAGCCCTTCACCCTCCTGTTGCCCCTCCTGCCCTGCCTGTGTCCTCACTCACACTCCAGCCCTGCCCAGAGCACACTTGGTCTGGCCCAGAAGGCTGCCGCCCACCCAGTCTCCTTTTGCCTCCGCAGATCTCACCAGTCTTTTCTGAACACTAATTACAGTGAGTGGACCAAAAGTAATCTGAGTCTATTAATGAAATTAGCAGAACCTGGGATGTCTAGGCCTGAAGCATCACATTTCACAAGAGTAAACCGCGGGTACATCAAAGCTCCCAAAAGGTTATGAAAGAATGTCACATAGGGGGGTTTCCTTCTTGACACAGCAAATTCCAGCATCTCCCAACCACCACAGTACACACAAGCAACGATTCCACCGGTGAAGACGCCTAAAAGCTAAACTCACAATTTAAAAATAATGAAACTGTATCACCTAAACATGAAGATGAAATGCAATAACTTGCCTAATTTTTCAAACTTGGCTTTTCACAGTATGCATATAAATCTCCATTAAATTCACATTTTGGGATACATCCATAGATTAGTGGTGACTTTGGATTAAAATGCCATATTTCAAATAGTTTAATAATAGCTTAAATGTGTATTTTGCTCCCAAACATGGATATTACTTTAAAAATCTAAAGCAGATGTATTATCCTTGGCCTCATATAATGAGAACACGGTCCTATTTTTCCTACTATATTAATAATGCTGTACTTGATAATTTTTCAGGCAAAAGCACATTACTTTCAAGAGGAATTATTTGACCGTAGGAATCAAGCGGAAGACATAGAACGCTTCTGCTAATTCGTGTGGTATAGTTTCCTTGAATGCTTTATATTAATGAATGAGTTCCCTGCCCTCTGCTTACCCCTTGCAGTAAACATCCTTGTTTAGATTTCATTGATTCTGTGAGTGCCACGTTTAGCATACTGGCCACATTTCCTGAAGCCAGAACATCTCTTCCCAGGTGTCTTACATGATCTGTTTTTTAAAAAATAAGCACCGAGAAAGAAACTACTAGATGCTCTACGCCATTCTGTATTATTTTAATTCTTTCCTACTTAAGAACTTCATAAAGTGTAAACTTTTGGGATCCACCAACTCCAAGACCGCCGTCATCCTGATAGCAAGTCTTGATCCAAGCCAGTCTTGGGTGAGGAAGGCTTATGAGGGGGAATTATCAAGCAAACACAATGGCTCTCCTCTCTCTCCACACTGGCCACGAAAGTGTTCTCTATTCTTCTCCCGCTCACGTCTGCTTCCCCCACTCCCATATTGACTGTGATAACCACAGTAATGAGTTAGAGGTTTCCTGTCCTTCAAGCTTTGATCCAGTCTATGAGTCTTCAAGTAGGACTCAGCCTCTTGCCAAGGCTTCCGCAAGGCCTCATGCCCAGATTCCGGCATTTTCCTCTCTCTGAGGTTCGCGTTTCTTACACTTCAAATACCAGTCTTAGGTGATCAATTTTCCAATTAAGTTTGAAAACACACCAAATGACTAGAAATGATGTTTGACGTTTCAAGGTGAACCTGAACATCGTTTCATTTTAAATGCTCTTACAAAGGCAAAGGCTTCATTTATTCCATTTTTTGGTTTATGGGGCCCTTAGAGTTTGTGCGTACAAACATTTGAGCAGAGAAGATAGTGAAGCAAGTGGTTATTTATTATTTTATTACACAGAAAACCTCAGTAAAAAATAATTGGTTGGATTAACAGGATCATTCAGTGAAATTTGGTGTGAATATCCCGGTTCACTGTCAAGTTTTATCTCTGATTTATTTTCACAATAAATGAAGTCAAAACAAATGTAGCCTCATATAAAATTTCATATTAAAATAGTTTTATATAGAGATCACAAAATCCTAAGAAGTCACCAAATAACTCATGATTACACTTTCATACATCTGTAGTTTAAGACGCTTAGAAAAACAATAAAACCATGTAAAATGAAAATTCAGATTTTCTTCTCGGTATAAAATACCTTTTAAAAGCCAATACACTAAGTAAACGGTTTAGACTTTTAATTTTAAAATTTCAAGCAAAATAAAATTTTATAAAGTCTTACAGAGTCTGTTTAGTTTTAGTTTTTACTTTCTTTTCAAGTCCTACTGACATTTGAGAGGTGATCTTTTGTAACCGTTAAAAGTAACCGTCAGGAGGCTGGGCTTGAAACCTCCCACCATCCATCTACCAGCTGGCATATATTAATATGTGGGCGTTACTTCACCACACCCTGTCATAGTCAGGTGGGAACTGTAACCAGACCTATCTCTGAAGGCTGTTGTAAGGGTTAATCGATATTTAAAAAGCAGCTACAGCATACCCGACAAGCACACAGACACGTGTTGACTACTACCACTCAACTCCCAGATTATTTGACAATGAGATTGCCCAAGGACACTTAATTTTCCTCTCTGGGCCAGGCTCTGATGCCTTCTCTGTAACAGAGCCTGAAACGACCCAGGATCCATTTTAGCCAATCCGCTTCCCTTTTTAGAAGAAGAAACTTTAAGTGGCTTACTAGAAAAAGAAGTAAACTGGGCTTTAATTTGAGTTCGAAACTGTAACCACTGCGGGGATTTTAGACTCTTCTGCCCCCAGCCCTTCCCATTTAAGACATTGCAAGAAGCCCATGCAGTGGGGAGAACATTACATGCTTTGGTTCGGAGGACAGCAGGAGAATCAGACACTTTCACGAAGACCAGATACATCTGGTAACCGCAACTCGGAGAGGCCTTGCCTATTCCAAAGAAGTCACCTGGAGGGCCGGCCAGGAAGGACACTGGTCTCTTAAGACTAAGGGAGGCTGCGATGAAAGGTCAGTGAAGAATCCGCACCTGGGGGCAGTCTGCAAGCCCTTTGATAATCATAGCAATCAAGGGAATCACGCCAGTTCCTACACCACAGGTGCAATTCATTGATTAGGCCTGCCGCTACATGGTTTTCAGCTTTGCTTGGCCACCTGCGCCCTATGGCTCATGGCAGGGCACATGCACACCCTTCAGAGACCAGCCTTGGCCAGAGGCTGCCCCTTGAGGGTGGGGGCAGGAAGAAGCCAGGAGTAGAGGGGGCAGTCCATGTCCAGACCACACCAGCACCAGACAACTCCTTGCCTGAGAGTCTCCTGAAATTGGACACACTGCTTTACATGTACTGGCCTTAATTGTTGACTCATTAAAGGAGAAGAATGTTGCACTCACACAGGTTTGCAGAGACCACTGGGATCGTGATGACGCTTTGGAAATGATCAAAGAAATCAAGAGTGCAGGTGATCTGGCTGACGAATGCCTCCATATCGCTTTTCCCTGAGACTTTTGCTTTGGAAATGGGATCTGTTCTCTGGGTCTACTTCGAGGAAATTTTGGGCCCCGGCTTAAAAACTGAGTACAATCTTTCTCTTGGTATTTGTGTTGCAGGGTCGACTGCAGATTTTTAAATGCCGCTGCCCAGTCACTGTCCTACAAGGTGGTGGAATATCTGACATTTTAACAACAGAGAGTACCAAGAATGGGGCACAGCCACCTTCAAAAACTAATGAGCATGACAAATCGAACAGCTGTGCAGACCTGGATTGATCACCTCCCCACACCATCGTCATCTGTTGTCCATTTGAAGCTGAGGAATGATGGGAAAGAGAGACTGAGAACGGAAACAACACAACCTCCTTTGCCTGCACGAAGCAATAAAGGAGCCAGTCATATTCTCCTTGCATGGCCCTACACAAAACAAGGGTCCAAGCCTACTTTTCTGACTCTCTGTTAAATACTGTTAAAAAAAAAACAAAGAAAAAAGCCACGAGAAGCTGGCTCTGGGAAGTACTTCTTCCTTGGAGATAAAACCGATTGCTTGTGAAGAATTACGATCCTGCCCTTCTGTACTGACCATTATGTCATCACTCCACCCTGTCCCAACCAACTCCCCACTTAGCAAGAGTCACCTTCAGATGTCCCACCTCAGACACTGAAACCTCTCAATACTCTGATGTTCCTATTTCGAATTTCAGCAAAGAACCCGCGTACCTGGCGTTTGCCCTTGCTGAACTAAATCTAACAAGCTTAGCTTTACTTGATCAGCAAATATTTCTAGTAGCCTTGGGAAGTCTACGGTCAATGACATCTAATAATGACAGGCAAATTGCAAGTAAACAGAATTACATCAAAAGTTTCATCTAATTATGGTTCATTATAACAAAACAATTAAAGTCACAGGACAACTCTGTTCTTTCTTCCTAACCAACTTAATATGCATCTTTTTTCTTAGGACTACAAAATTTTCTTCAAATTTTATATCTGTGGATAAAATGGCATTTTTGCTAAAAAATACACAAAACAAAATTAAAAATAAAACTAAGTAAAATGAAAAACTTTTGACTTTGATTAAATTTACAGATGGATTTCATTTTGAAATTAGCAGAAATGTAAGATTTAGAATTTTAAATACTATAATACTTCTCAACTCTTTTGACTTTTTATAATGCACTATGATTGTTATCAATTATTATTATTAAAATTTATTCTGAGCAAGAAAATACACAATTATTAGACAGTGTCTTTAATTTTATTTTATATTTTGTGTTTTAAAGTTTAATAGGATAATTTCAGAGAATTTAGAGCTATTTTGAATAATGAACTTTCATACCATTTTTCTGTTCCTTGTTAATTTCCATTCTGACGGATTTTAAAATTCCTTGTCTATGCCCATAAGTGAAGAGGATTTTATTTGAAAGAATAGTTGTGTTTTCTAACCTAGCATACATTCATTGTATATTTTAGTGTATATTATTTCTTAAATATGAGTGAGATTTTTCGTTTTTTTGAGTTGGAGTCTCACTGTATTGCCCAGGCTGGAGTGCCATGGCACACTCACGGCCACCCCATTATTGACCTACTGGGCTCAGGCAATCCTTCTGCCTCAGCCTTCCAAGTAGCCAGGATGACAGGCGCATTCTACCATGCCTGGCTAATTTTTTGATTTATTGTAGAGATGAGGTCTCACCATGTTACTCAGGCTGGTCTCGAACCTGCGGGCTCAGACAATCACTCGCCTCAGCCTCCCAAAGTGCAGGGATTACAGGCTTGAGCCACTGCACCCGACCATGAGTGAGATTCTTAAAAGAACATGTCCTGCCCATTACTTAGAAATTATAAAAGTTCTGTGATTGTGGTTTTTCCTTTTAAAATGGAAAATGCAAAAATACATATGGCACTCTAGACTTTGCCCTGCTAATTTTTTTTTTTTTTTTTTTTTGAGTTGGAGTCTCACTCTGTCGCCCAGACTGGAGTGCAGTGGCCGCTCCCGGCCACTGCAGCCTCGACCTGCTGGGCTCCGGCGATCCTTCCGCCTCAGCCTTCCAAGTAGCTGGAACTA
>CAUYQG010276844.1:0-11353 GCA_963574415.1 Tarsius wallacei | reverse complement strand
TACTTTTTCTGTTTCCCCAGATTAAAAAAAAAATCCTCAAAGGGGAAAAATCCTCATAGAAAAGCTGATATGGAATAAGTAAAACAAAAAAACTGCAGAAGCACTAGAAGGTATCCAAATTGACAGGTCAAAACTATTTTTCAGCAATGGAAAAAGCATCTCAATTTGTGCGTTGCATCACATGAAGAGTACTTTGAAGATGACTGAAGTTTAAGCGTGTAAGAATAAATACAGTCGGGTGCTGGGGTTTGCACCTATAATCTCAGTATCTTGGAAGACTGAGGTGAGAGGACTGCCTGAGCCCAGGGATTCCAGACCAGCATGAGCAACATGGTGAGACTTCGTCTCTACTGTAAATTTAAAAAAAAAAAATTAGCCAGACGTGGTGGCACGCACCTGTAATCCCAATTACTTGGAAGGCTGAGGCAGAAGGATTGCCTGAACCCACCAGGTTGAGGCTGCAGTGACTATTATTGTGTCACTGCACTCCAGCGTGGGCAACAGAGAGAGACTCCGACTTAAAAAAAAAAGAAAACTCTCAATTACAAATAAAATGTATTAGAACACTCTCCCAAAAAAGAATCAATACATAATTTTTTATAAATAAATTGTGGGTTTCGCAGGGGTCCCCCTCATATAGAAAAGCATGTAAAAATAAACTCATCGCAGTCCTGCCATTCTGCAACGCAACTCTACATCTTGAAGTACTGATTCCCAGAGTCCAAACACAGCAGGTATCCATATAGACATAACTCCTAAATAGCACAAGAGTGTACTGGCACATTCATTTTGGAGAGGTGATGGGTCATTCCCTCTCTGCATGCCACCAGCACTGACGGAGAGCAGTCTGCTTTAGGTATCACCGATGCTAAACTTCTCCAATCTTCTTTGGACTTGTATGACACTGAGACAGGGAAATGAGTAGGGAGAGCACAGCTGGAAGAAAAACAAAGACGGGCAATTTGCTCCAGAGAAGACATAAACACAAACGTGAGGCTGAAAGGCGCTGTGGAGCAGCCACCAACCAGATCTGGCACGGGGTACCCTTCAGGGGGAGGACGTCAACAGAGGGAGACACACAGACAAGACCTGGAAAGTCTTCTCCTGCGCACTGAGCATGTGCCTCCCACATCATTGTCAAGTATTTGGAATTAAATTATAATGTTTCTATTGGGTCTCTGTATTTTCAACCAACAAGGCTCAAAGTACGATAAATTTGGCTCCATCTATTTCGATTACATTTCATTGTGAAGCCCGATTTTTGCCAGTTAGCAATATATTATGATCTCCTGTGTCAATAAGCATAATCTTTATCATATCTTAAAGTTCCTTAGTGTGTATATATAATATGCATATATCAAGAATTATCTTGACACATTTTTAAGTTGTTTCAAATTTTCATAAAATGTATGTATAATGAGCAATTATTCATATAACACTGTATGATTTCCCAATACTATTACAGTTATTTCTTAGAAGTACAATTCTGGGGGCAAACCTTTCGGGTCCCTCCCACTGTGGGAGCTTTTCTGTCCTCTCAATAAATCCTGCTTTCAAATAAAAAAGAAGTACAATTTGTTGGTCTAAGGCAATTGACTTACTTGGCCTTTTGATGCCTATTAGCTTAGCACCCTCCAGAAAAATTGCACATTCCCATACAGTTTCCCACACCCACACCAGTACTGATTATCCTCAGTTTTGTTTTTAATTTGCTTGTGGGACTGGAAAACAACAAAGGTTATCGATATTTTTAAATTCCATTGCTTGATAATGACACAGGATATCTTATCATACGTTTTTTGGCCAAAAGATACAATTGACATTAGAAGGCTCTGAAGAGACCAATCATTCTCATTGAAAATCTAGGAATTATCCTATTGATTGCTGAAATTGTTTAAATGAAAATCTGGTTAAAATAACAGAGTTAGAAAATGTACCAAAGAGCACAATAAAATCTAATACACTGCTAACCCTTCCAGATGAATAGCTCCATTAAGAGAATGCTTTTTTTAATATGCTAAATCAATTGTACCAGAATAATAAAAACCTTTTAAATGAATGTCTATGATGAATAAATAGTATAATAATTAGTATCGAAGTAGATTCCCTTGAAGGTCAGATAACTATGTTTTGGAAAGAACCTATTTTCTTCATATGCTCACAAAATAAATGCTTCAAATATATCCTTTTAGCAAATGGCTCTGTTCTAGTTTTTCATAAGTCCACAATTTTTTTTAACAAGGCCATCACATAAAAGTAAATACTTCTTAATAGTTTTAACTATAAAAACAATTTATCTAATTTTATTTTATCTAGAAGGTTTAAGCCTTCATCTGGCTATGGCAGTACTGGGGATCACACATTTTGACAATGCTGCCTACACATAATGTCATATGCTTAAGGATATTGTTATTTCAAGAACATGATGCTTCTTCCAAAAGATGTATTGTGAGGCCAGCCATGGTGACACATACCTGTAATCTCAGCCCTTTGAGAGGTCAAGGTGGGAGGATTGTCTGAGGTCAGGAATTTGAGACCATGCTGGGTCACATAGCGAGACCCCCTCCCCCACTTCTACAAATTAACTGGACATGGAGGCACATTCCTGCAGTCCCAGCTATTTAAGAGGCTAAGGTGGGAAAATTGCGTGAGCCCAGGAGGTTAAGGCTACAGTGAACTATGATTGTACCACTATACTCCAGCCTGGGCAATTCTGTCTTTTTAAAAAATTGTTTGCTTTACTTTTCATTTTTAGAAGAAATGATAGCTGTACATATAACATGTTCATTTTCTAGAAAATTAACCACTGCAGCTGACCCTTAAATGTTGATGTTATCCAGAATTCCATTCTCGACCCTCTCTTTCTGTCACTCTGCACTGCCCTCATACGAGTCTTCTCTTCTACCAATATTATTTTCTTGAACAGTTATCCCACAACAAACAATGAAGTCATTCTGGACTGTCTTCTTAACTCCTATCAGTGAGTCACTCACAAAGTCCTTTTGATTCTCCTTTCCAAATATCCCATTTCCTCCATTCCCATTGGCACACCCTTAATTTAGGTCTGGATTACTACACTGACATTCCAGGTTTTTTCTCTGCTTCTAATCTTCTGATCTAAATCCTAGCCCCTCTGTAATTAATTGTCCTTAAGGCTATCAGAAGAATTGCTCTAAAACGCAGAACTGATTTTATCCCCTGCATTCTAAAAAGCCTAACCACAGATTTTGAAAGCTCCGTAGCTTCGCATTAAAGTCTTCGCCCATTCTCATGCCTGCCTATTGCTAACCGCACCTCCTCCATGGCACGTGAGAACTTCAGAAGGGCTTGATGTGCCCTGAGTTCACCCCAACGTTCCTTCTGTCCGTGTCTTTACACACGTTATTTCCCTCTTCCTAGATGGTTCTCCCTACCTTCTGCCTAGACAACGTGTATCTTCCATGACAATGAAAACTCACCTCTCCCAAACAAGCCTTTTCTGAAACATGAGGCCGACTTGGCTATCCTATGGCTTCATAGTGAAATGCCACTTGACTCTACTTCCTTTATTTCGGGAGAGCTTCTTGACAAAAAGACCCCCTTCTTCTCTACCCCTGCCCTTAGCATCCATCACACTTTCCAGTCAAGATGCCCTGCAGTCGTTTAAGCGGGGGTTGGGTCTTCCCCTATCGAGGGTGTTTTAGAAAAGGTGGAGTACAGTCCAATCTGCTTAGAACACCTAGATTCTGCAGTATAGAAATCAATTACCAAAATTAATAACACAGTGGGGATGCGTTTAGTCGCTGTTCCTCTGCGACTATTTAGTGCATCTTCCTCCGTTTGTGTCGCTGTCAAGGAATACCTGAGCTGGGAAATGTACCCAGAAAAGGAGCTGATGTGGCTCACTGTAGCTGGTGCCCAGCAGTTCCTTGGGGCGAGGTCACTTTGATCTCTTGCCTTCATACTCCTTCTCAGCCTCCAAACGCATCTTAATAGACTAAGTGAAAATAAGCTTTATGGAAAATACAGCTATTGGAAGATCATTCTCCATGGGTCTTTTACGTTTTTATACTTGTGAGCAAAGGCATGGACAATTTTTGCTCCAAGCTGTTTGTCCAAGGACGTTTGTGCCATGAACAGTTGTGAAAGAACCGTTTCCCTCTAGTCTCCTACTCTAGAGCAGAGTAGGATTTTTTTACTGCCTAGTAAAATGACAATGTCTGTCTTTGAGACAAAGGGTGTAGGTTTGCTTGCAATCCATTAAAAAACATCTGAGTTCCCTAAATTGAGCTTCCTCAACTGTGATGAAATCTACCACAAGTAGATGTTCTTCCCTGGCCCTGTCCCATCACCTCTGTGGGACAGAGGGACAGAGGGAAATGGCACAGACCTGTGTCACGTGGGGCTTGCTGTGAGAGGATAATAAAGTCCTCTGTCTTACGCCAGGATTTCTGTTGCTCCCTCCAGTGACCATAAAACTGTAGCAGGCTAACTTGTTCGCTTGCAAGTAGGAGTCATTCTTAGATGCACCTGTGTTTTTGAGAATAGCTTTAAGATAAGTCCTATCTTGCAAACCAGATTTCCATTTCAAATCGCGTCCTGTGAAAAAATTCTGGAACAGTTTCCATCCACAGATTACCATGAGGAACATTTAATTAACAGGCAGCATATTAGGCCCTAGTACCCTAAATAACCAAACACAGAAAATGATGCTCCAAGAAGTTATTTTTATCTAGAAGGGTGCTTTTGCTTTACTGTCTCTTTGTAAATCCAAAACCATGCTTCTTACCAGTGACCCGGCCCAATTATTCGCATTCAGCCTAATTTGGTTGAGTGCAGAAGGACTTCCTTTCTACTTTTTTCCCAAGAATACGTACAAGTAGCTGCCTGTTCTCTTGGACAGAGATACGGTGGATTAGATGCACAAATTGTCAACCATATTTAGCATTTGTTCCTCACATCCTCAACTCTGACTTGACTAACTTTTTTTCGAACACATCTGTAGGCTCATTGATGCCGAAAGTATGAACTAGTTACCTCTTTGTTTGCTAGAGTGCTTTACAACGCTTTCAATTAAAAAGCACAGGTTCAGTGTTCTTATTCCGAAAATTTGAAATCTGAAGAGTTCCAAAAATCTGACACTTTTTGAGCGCCACCATGATATTCACAGGAAATGCTCCCTGGAGATGAGCTCAGCTTTCCAGATTAGCGATCCTCAGCCTGTAAGGGTAACGCAAATATTCCAAAATCTGAAAAAGTCGGAAACCTGAAACACTTCTAATCCCACAGATAAGAGCACTCAACCTACACTGAATAAACACTTGCTTAAAATATCAAGCAAATGCAAAGGACGCCTTATTTCACTAAGGAGAATAGAAGCTTCTTTAGGATAAGAAGTCTTCTTTCCAAGCTATTTGGCTTGCAAGAGAAAGTGAATACTTATTGATTCATTGATAAACAAGCAATCTACCTAGGTGGACCCCTAACCTAAGTACACATCAAAATCCTCAGGATGCTACAATTAGTAAGTCATAATTCCTAGAGGACGGGTGAAAGTAATAGCTAGTTTAGAAAAGTTCCCCCAGCAGAATCTGAGAAGCAACAAGTATTTGAAACTCGATAAACAACTGTGACCATGAAACCTTTTGGAAATAATCATTCTATCAGCCTATTTTCAATTAGCAGCTTTGCTAATCAAAATAGAAAGTGTTAGTAACTAAGCTCCAAAGCAAAAATGAAATTTTAGAACTGTGATTCTCATAAATGACCGTTCTTAATATCAACAAAATCTGACTGACTCTAATATTGTTTTCTCTGATACTAACTGAAAGACGCATAATAAATGTTGTTATTAGTGCAGTAACTCACTCTTAAAGTTTTATTTCACTCAATAGTATATACATATATTTGAAAAGGTATGTGTGTATCCATATGGGTGTATGTGAAATAAAAGCATGTTTATTCAATCCATAGGTTATATTTGTTCCACCTAGAAATTCTATGACTACTTTGAATATTTCTTCCTGCTACTTCTTAGGTTTCTGGAAACATCATACTGAGAGCCACTTTTATGGAGGATATATTTTAAGTTTAAAAATTGAGTCTTGGTTAAAAACCACCAGGACGTTAGCTGAAAAGTCATTGAATAATAGTACACTTTTCTTGCCACAATACTTGATGTATTCAAACTTTTTGCACGGTATCTTTCAGTTTTCCTTTTTATGCCCCTCTCAGAGAGATACTATTTACCATCATTTTCTAACGTGGATATTGCGATACAGAGAGGTTAAGTGATTTGCTTCAGGCTTCCAGAAGAGACAGATGGAAATTCCAAATCTCCTGACTGGCGGTTTCTCGTCTAATACATGAGACAGCACTGCCCCTCTAAGGCAGCTGAGGGTATGTAGACAGTTTTGAGGCAGAATTCACCTTTTCTCTTAGCCAGGGTTTTACAGGAGGCTGAAC
This sequence comes from Tarsius wallacei, assembly GCA_963574415.1. Classification (NCBI taxonomy): domain Eukaryota; kingdom Metazoa; phylum Chordata; class Mammalia; order Primates; family Tarsiidae; genus Tarsius; species Tarsius wallacei. The sequence goes on along the minus strand of CAUYQG010276844.1, from coordinate 4,909 downwards.
ACTCTCTAAGCAGCTCAGAATTCAACTGCTGAATCACTTTTCCTTACCATTCAAACACTATAATATACCTTCCTGTCTGTAAATGAGAACAGACTTCTCATTCAAGGATGGTGAAAACCTGTCTTTTGACAGGGTCATGTGTGTTTGATGAATATCTCAAGGTGATAGCAGATATCTCTTACTGGTGAGATGGAATGAGATTGTACACTTAAGAGGGAAGTGCAGTGCAGAAAAAAGAAAATTAAATCACATTCAGAAGAAAACAACATTTGGAAGAAGAGGCCTAAAGATCGAAATTGTCAGAAACATGTTGTAGGACTATAAAGGAGTGAGGAAAATACAAAACACGATATTAGAATGTACTTAGGGACCATTAAGCTAGTCCACCTGCCATGGGTTGAATTATGTCCTCCCAAAATCCATATGCCGAATCCCTAAACCCCAGCACTTCCGGATGTGACCACATTTAGAGAGAAGGCCTAGAAAGTGGTGATCGAGTTAAAATGAGGCTGTCGGGAAGGCCTCATGCAGTCTGGCTGAAGTCCTTAAAAGAAGAGGAACTGTGCACACACACAGTCACCACGGGCCGTGCGTGCACAGAGAACAGTCAAGCACAGTGGCTGCAGGAAAGCAGCTGTCTGAGAGACAAAGAGCACGACCACAGCGTCAACCAACCCTGAAGGCATCTTGATCTTGGACTTCAAGCCTCTGAAACCATAGAGGAAATAAATTTCTGTTATTTAAACCACCAGTCCATTCTGTTATGGCAGCCTCAGTCAACGGAGCCACCACCCATTCTGTAGATGAATCCAGAAAGGTTACAGGAAGGTGTCTAAGACCACACAGAGTGGTGCACTTGTCCTTGGTCCTCTGCTGCATTTCTGGGGCCTATTCTTGAGCCACGGACCTGTAGAAGATGTTGTCACCGCCCCACCAGTGCTTTCATGGGATATGCCACTGTGCAATGTTGCTGATGTCTAAGATTGGCTGAGGGTTCTTTCTACTTCCAAGTTCCCTCTCAGCCTTCTCACAGGGTGGGCACACACAGTGCTGGGTAGCTAATGCCCTGGAAACAGCTCTCAATAGGTGACGGACAGGGATTATGAGAATAAACACCCTGTATTTCTTATCCCTTGGACAGAATAACAGGCCTCTTTCTATACCGTCTCCCAGAGTTCTCCAGTGAGGCTAAGCTCCACTTGTTCACAGCAGTAACAGCCTTTTGCAGGGAAGGGGTTCATTCCCTCCCTATTACACGTTCCTACTTCTCTATCAACGATTCCCAGAACTACCTCCCAAGTAAATGACATCCACACAGATCCTTGCTTAAGATTTGCTTTCAGTAGAACACAAACTAAGATTCTGTCTCCATGTTCCTCTCATTTGAATCATCATTCCGGTTTATAGACTTGAGATCAGGCAGTAGGGTATTCCAGAAATATATATGAACAATGTATAAAGCCTGTGTTAAACCAGATGAAAAATGGTTTAAGAAAAGTTCTGCTTTCCAACATTGTAATCGTTCTAGTATTAAATTATCTCAAAATGTTATTGAGAATTATCTCTCTTTGCAAAGACCTTTTACTCTTGTTCTATAATATGCTATTTATCTCTCTCAAATGAACCCTTCCTTGATTCTGTGAACTCCTCTAGTTTCTGTTGAAATGACTAAAACTTCCCTGGCCAGGAGACCCATCAAGCACACTGCCATGGGTCACTAATACCTTTCAGTTCTTGCCTTATACAGAAGTTTTAATGTAGTATGACTTTTTTTTCTTTTTCATGGATTAAGCTTTATAATATCCTTTCTCACTCAATATCAGAAAATCTCTACCCTGTATTTTCTGCTGAGGGTTTTAATGTTCAGTGTTTACATTGAGATAGAATTCCAGTTGGATTTTATGTTGTTTTTGGTACAAAGGCCTTCGTATGAATGGCAAAGCTGATCCTTTACTTCTTCTAAAGCCCTTCTATGCCAGCTTATTCGACTCTCCCATCATCTGACCATCCTTCTATATTTCTAATCACTCATTCATGTCTGCTTCGTGCATTCTTCTTCTGTCTACTCTGGGAATGACCCAGAGTCTGATTCTTGGACTAGTCTTTTCTTATATTACGTGTTCCTCCTAGGCACTCTTATCCTCAGCTTTATACTTATGCTCTTTTTCCTGTCTGTCCTCTATCTCTCATCTATCCATCCTTCTGGTTGCATCTTAAAATCAACAATCAAAGGCAATCTTATTTTTTCCATTCCGCCAACAAAACTGCCTTTCTCTTCTGTGTTCTATTCTACTCTGGCTAATTGCATCAGCATCTGCCCAATTACCCATTTCAGAAACCCAAGGGTAGTCCTAGATTCTTTTATTTCTTGGTCAAATCATACCCCAACAAATTCATCATCAAGTTCCAATAAATTTAATTCTCAAATACTTGTCATCACCCCCTTTAGCCCCATCTATATCTCTGCAGTCTGGCCAACACACTCGTCCTATTTTGCCTAGATTATTTAGATTCCTTCTGTGTTCAGTATACCACTCAAAGCCATTCTCCCTATTACCCCTAGAATAGTACACTATTGATAGACACTACTGCTGCCCATAAGATTTTCAGTCCTTCTTCCTTCTGCACATAGACAGTCTCCAACCTTCCCAGATCCCTCACAGTTGAGTAGGACCATGTGGCTTCTTTGGGCCGTGGTTTGTGTAGGGAGGCAATTGTTTCCAGGTGGAGGTGGTGAAAAGTCCACGCATGAGTTTCCAGTCTCTCTTCCCCTGCATTATCAACCAAAGATAGCGCCTGTCTGTTCGCAAGGGTTCCTGGGTGAGGGTTTAGGTCTGAAGCCCCAACTGTTTCCAGGAAGATTTGCACGTTAATTTATCACAGCTTAACAGCCGACTATAACTAATACAGCGACTAAAACACAATTTTGATTACCTTACCCTCCTACATAGAAACCTATAACAGTTTGCTGGTTGTTCCTGAAATATGGTGCAAGAATCCTGTGTAGCAAAAGCAGAACTTTCCTAATTTGTTTTCTGCTCATATTCATTTCTTTTCTTTCCTTGTCATTTTGTTTTTTGAGTTAGAGTCTCACTCTTGTTGTCCAGGCTGGAGTGCAGTGGCATGCTCATGGCCACCACAGCCTCAACCTACTGGACTTAGGCAATTCTTCCTCCTCAGCCTTCCAAGTAGCTGGAACTACAGATGCATGCCACCACACCCAGCTAGTTTTTGTGATTTTTATTGTAGAGACAAGGTCTCACCAAGTTGCCTAGGCTGGTCTCGAATCCCCAGGCTCAGGCAATCCTCTCGCCTAGGCCTCCCAAAGTGCTGGGATTACAGGCTGAGCCACCGTGCCCAGCCGCTCGTCTTCATTTCTTATGCTCAGTACCTTCAGGTTATATACAAAGATGCTAAATACTTATTATCCATTCTGCATATGCCATACAATTCATGCCTTCTCAATTCTGTCCTTATTGCTATTTCTACCTTGAGTTCCTGCCCCCCTATTGTTTAACTGTGTAAGTTCTACCCACATTTCAAGACTCCTCTAGGGTGTCAGCACCTCCAAGAAGACTTTTTGAACTTTCAAGCTGATTATAGACTTCTCCAGGGAATGTTTGACATTTATCTTTTGTTTCCCCAGCTTCTGTCACACTGCCTTCTACTCAAAAGGCAACTCAATTGATGTTTCTTGAACTCTCTTTACAAAACAATTCCAAGACAAATATTTGCAAATGAAGGATTTAATCACTTTAATCAAGTGTTTTCTCCACAAGACTAAATACATAATATTTTATTCATATATAGATTGAAAAATCATTTTAAAATTAAATAAAATGCACCTAATAACATAAACTTATTTCAGTGTATTTATATATGTGGTTTAACTATCTCTTCATTAAATACATATTTAGAAAAAATATCTTTAAGAAACCTCACTAAGCATTGAGGAAAATGCTCGTGATCTAAGCAATCACACTGATTTCCTGCAGTGAATTCTTTACTTACTCCCCATTTCTATCTTTTCTTTCTTATATTTTATCTTCTAAACAGTAGCCAGTTATTCTTTAAGAAAAAATGACCATGTCTCTCCTCAGCTCAATAGCTCTGAATCTGATCAGAGCAAAATCCAATATCCTTATTATATTGCATCACAACACACCTTATTTTGACCTCTGATCTCATTTCTCTCGCTTCTCCTTTGCTCTCGCTGATCCGTCCACATTCATTTCTTGACATCTGTCAGACATACCAAGGTTGCTGACGCCTTGACAGTGACCCTTCCCTCTGCCTAAAACAATCTTAACCAAAATATCCCCATGGCTCTTTATTTCTCTGTTTTGGTCTCTCTCAGATATTGATTTAACCACATCAATGTTCTCTGACAAACATCTATAAAACTATACCCTGTTATTCTTTATCTCCTTTAGACTCTTGTATTTTTCTTTATAGATCTTTTTATCACTGAATATACGCTTATCTGTTTAATGTTGGTCTTTGTCCACTGGAATCTAAGGTCTTTCCAACGAGAATATATATTTTCCAATGATGGGAACTTTATGTCTTCATTGACTGCTATAGCCCCAGGTCTTGGAGTAATTTGTACATACAGTAGGAACTGAAAATGGGTATTAGCAGAGAGAACACATAAATGGATAAATAAGGCATTTTAACCAAAAACATTTTAACCTAATGGAGGAGATAGATGCATAGTTACAGAAAAATAGTTTTTATAAATATCTTCTATAAACCGGGCTCGGTGGCTCAGCCTGTAATCCCGCACATTGGGAGGCTGAGGTGAGTGGGATTGCCTGAGCCCGCGGGTTCAAGACCCGCCTGGGCAACTTGGCGAGACCTCATCTCTACAATAAATCAAAAAATTAGCCGGGCGTGGTAGCGCGCGCCT
>CAUYQG010276842.1:0-15815 GCA_963574415.1 Tarsius wallacei | reverse complement strand
ATGTTGCCCATCGAAGCTGGACTGGATATAAAAAAGGTGGTACATATACACAATGGAATATTATGCAGCCAGAAAGAACGACAAATAGATGGACTTTGCAGCAACCTGGATGGATTTGGAGTTGATCATACTCAGTGATTTATCACAGAAACAAAGAACAGAGTTCCATATGTTCTCACTCATAAGAGGACCTTGAACAAGTATAATGCTATAAGAAAGCGATTGGCAGTACTGGGAAACTGTCAAGTGAGGGAGGGGGTGGGATTGGCAGTTGAGGGAAGCTGCTAGGGCAGGGAGGGGCATACCTCATTAACAGGGGTGCCCGCATGATCCATGTTTGCATTCCTAACCCTGAATTGTACCCCACATCTTTACAATAAAAATTAAAAAAAAAAAAGAAAAATCGTCTTCCACGAAGCCGGTCCCTGATGCCAAAGAGGTTGGGGACAACTGCTGGAATGGGTGGTCCCCCCTCAGGGGCTTTCCTCCTGTGAGTGGAATGAATGCATCTGGGGTGTGGGGTGGTGAGAGATGGGGAGAGAGCCTGGGCCATCCTGCAGAGGGCTCCTGGGGAGAAGCTGGTACTTAATCTGGTAGGTGATGGGGAAGCTAGGATCAGATCTGCTGGGTGTGAGCTGTGTCCTTCTGGCCGGAGGGGACCGGGGAGGGAGAAGGCAGGCTGGGAACGGGACTTGAGGGTAAAGCGCCTGTGGTGTGGAAGGCGAGAACGGAGGTGCAGGTGCGGGTGGGAGCCAGGAGGAGGAGGGAGCCCCGATTTGGTGATGGAGCGGGTGTTTGGGGACCCAAAGAGGGAGGGGTGCCGACCGGGAGGATGAATGAGCCAGTTCTCAGCTAACTTGAGTGAAAGATGGAGTTCCTTGGTTCACTGTCTCGAATTCAGAGAACAGAGGGTCTTATAGATCCCACAGTCTCAACTCGCCAAGTGTGGTCTGTGACACCGATGGCAGCGGGTGTGGGAGAGGGAGCGAGGTGGACCGAGCCCAGGGAGCCTGCCTGGCTCCCAACTGAGTGGAACATGGCCCTGGTAGACCATCTGGGAGGTGTGGAGAGCCGTGGAGGCGAACGGTCCATGGCAGGATGCATGGGGTCAAGGGTCACCTGGATCCCTCCAGGACTGAAGCACTTGTCCCTGTTGTGGGCATGTTGGCAACTGACAGCGACTGCACAGTCCCTGCCGGACCCTGCCGTGACCGGGCACCTCATTCTTGGGGTCAGCCATGTCCCACAGGCTAAGGCTCTGTTATGGTTCACCACGCCCTGGTTCCTCCCCCCAAACCCTGCTTGCTGGACTTCCTTAGGGACAGTTTTGTGTGATCCCCAATCAATGTCCTGCAGGCAGATTTGAGGCTCTGGGTTGCTTCCTGAGATCCCAACACATAACAGTCTCTTGGCAGAAGAGTTTTGACTAACCAGAATATCAAGTGTTTCTGCAAGTTCTCAGTCCAAAAGCAAGAAGTAAAGCCATGTGTCGGAGCCCAGCCTGTGGGCTGAGAGGTTTCTGGCATGCCAGAAATGATCTTTTGAGGCCAGGCTTGGTGGTTCAGCTTGTAATCCCAGCACTTTGGGAGGCCAAGGTGAGTGGATTGCCTGAGCCCGCGGGTTCGAGACCCACCCGGGCAACTTGGCAAGCCCTCGTCTCTACGCTGCCTCAAAAATTAGCTGGGTGTGGTAGCGCGCGCCTGTAGTTCCAGCTACTTGGAAGGCTGAGGCGGAAGGATCGCCGGAGCCCAGCAGGGCGAGGCTGCGGTGGCCAGGAGCATGCCACTGCCCTCCAGTCTGGGCGACGGAGTGAGACTCCAACTCAAAAAAATAAATAAATAAAAAGAAATGATCTTTTGAACTAGGGTCCCCTTCTTGGATTAACATTTATAAATGCCTAAAATAAAATATACAGGATTGCAAAGGAAACCAATTCTATGGAAACACAGTTACCAGACTATTATGAAACAGACTTTTGACATATTAACATAGGGGATGGCAATATAGAAAATATTGCCATACAGGAATATCGTGGCTGAAAGATTAAACAGTGGGCTAAAAATCTAGAAAGGGCAATGGATGTTAATGTGATTTCAAGACATACACAGCGGCTGTAAATGGACAGGGAAAGATCTGACCACTGCTGATGACAAAGTCACAGGTTGTGCAGATACTAAGGCCAGTGAAAATAAAGATGCAATTTTTCCCACCCAAAATTCTGGGCCTTCTGCATGGACTGTGTGCATGGACTCCCTGGGGTCTGTGGACTCAGGTTAAAAAAAAAAAGGAAGCCTTGGTGTTATAAGGTCTGTAATCTACTATAAGATACTTAGTTCCAGATGGTGTGATATACATGTGTATTAGTGCTGTGGACCGAATGTTTGTGTCCCCTAAAATTCATTTTGTTGAAGCCTAATCCCCAGTGTGATGGCATGAGGGGGTGGGGCCTTTGGGAGTGATTATGTCATGAAGGTGGAGGCCTTATGAATGGGATTGGTGCCCTTACGAGAAGAGGGCAAGAGGTTGCTCGCCCTCTTTCTGGCATGCAAAGATACACTGAGACAACAACTATCCACATGCCAGAAAGCAGGTCTTCGCCAGACACCAAATCTCCCGGCACCTTGATCTTGGACTTCCCAGCCTCCAGAGCTGTGAGAGATAAATGTTTGTTATTTAAACCATCCAGACTATGGTCATCTGTTACAGCAGCTCAACTAAGCCAGTTAGGAATTCACACTCCAGGGGAGATTAATTAACATCAGATCAGAAGACACCTCAAGCCACCTGCTTCAAGCGCTGCTGATCAGCGCCAGGTGTCTCACTAATTAGCACAGAGAATAGCAGAAGTGGGTTTTTATTGGTGAAATTTATGGCTAACAACCTAAGGGATGTTAGAAAAACAGGCCCCTGTTTATAAAATTAGTGGTGTTCAGAATCAGGGGATTGACCAAAATGTTTTTGAGATGCTGCATGGTTGGATGACTGGGGTATAAGAATCCAACGACGGCCAGGTGCAGTGGCTCATACCTGTAATCCCAGCACTTTGGGAAGTGGAGGCAAGGGGATCGCTTGAGCCCAGGGGTTTGAGACCAGCCTGGGCAACTTTGTAAGACCTCGTCTCTACAATAAATAAAAAAATTAGCCAGACATGGTGGTGCATGGCTATGGTTCCAGCTACTTGGAAGGCTGAGGCAAAAGGATCACCTGAGCCCAGGAGGTCGAGTGTGCAGCAGCTGTGAGCACGTCACTGCACTCCAGCCTGGGTGACAGAGTGGGACTCCAACTTAAAAAAAAAAAAAAAAAGACTCCGGTGGCTCAGCCTGTCATCCCGCGCTTTGGGAGGCCGAGGTGAGTGGATTGCCTGAGCCCGCGGGTTCGAGACCCACCTGGGCAACTTGGCAAGACCTCATTCCGGCTACTCGGAAGGCTGAGGCAGAAGGATCGCGGAGCCCAGCAGGTCGAGGCTGCGGTGGCTGGGAGTGTGCCACTGCACTCCAGTCTGGGTGACAGAGTGAGACTCCAACTCAAAAAAAAAAAAAGACTCCTCCCACGGGATGTATATCACACCATCTGGAAGTATCTTATAGTAGATTACAGACCTTATAACACCAAGGCTTCCTTTTTTTTTTTTTTAACCTGAGTCCACAGACCCTCAGGGAGTCCATGCCACGGGGTGGTGGCTGGAGCTTCGTTCCTATCTGTCCTGTGCCCAACCACGGAGTTGAAGGATATCGGCTTGTCTAATATCACCCCCATGCATAACTGGATCTTGCCTCTGAAATGTTGTGGCGTAATCCTCAAGAAACTGTTCCCTGCAGGGTATTATTAGGAATGGATCATACTCCAAGCTAATGCTTCCTTTTTACCAGTAATCCCTTTGTATAAAATCAAGTAGCAATCACAAGACTGCAGCGAAAGAAAATACACTACATCAAGTTATGGGAGAGGAGGAGGAAGGAGACGAGGGGAACGCAGACCACACCACTCTAGGAAACTCTTCCCCCATCCAAAGATGTGAGTGAAAGACATGCTGTTCAGTACCCCACATCTTTATCGTAAATAAATAAATTTTTAAAAAAAGACATGCTGCTTATTCGTTCATGCGTCCACTTACCCATTCATTCCACACATGGGTTTCAACCACCTGCCGTGTGCAGTCACCATGCCAGGTGCTGGAGCATAGTAAGGTACAGGAGAATTAAGGTCTCACAGGTCCTATACAGCAAACATATAATGACACAAATTCCTATATAATTCTAACTGGAACGAGTGTTAAGGAGGAAAATGTGCCGGGTCTGGTGGCTCATGCCTGTAATTCCAGCACTTTGGAAGGCCAAGGCAGGAGGATCAATTGAGCCCAGGAGTTTGAGACCAGCCTCCTACCGCATCTCTACCAAAAAAAAAAAAAAAATCAGATAATTAGCTGGACTTGGTGGCGTGTGCCTGTAGTCCCAGCTACTTGGAAGACTTAGGCAAGAGAATTGCTTGAGCCTAGAATGTTGAGGCTGCGGTGAACCTTGAGCACTGGATGACAGAGTGAGACCCTGAATCAAGAAATAAAATAGAGCCGGGATCGGTGGCTCAACCTGTAATCCCGCGCTTTGGGAGGCTGAGGTGAGTGGATGGCCTGAGCCTGTGGGTTCATGACCCGCCTGAGCAACTTGGTGAGACCTCATCTCTACAATAAATCAAAAAATCAGCCAGGCGTGGTAGCGCGCGCCTGTAGTTCCAGCTACTTGGAAGGCTGAGGCGGAAGGATCGCTGGAGCCCAGCAGTTCGAGGCTGCGGTGGCTGGGAGCGTGTCACTGCCCTCCAGTCTGGGTGACAGAGTGAGACTCCAACTCAAAAAATAAATAAATAAAACAAAATAAAATAGGCCAGGTGCAGTGCTCTCATCTGTAATCCCAGCACTTTGGGAGGCGGAGGCAAGAGGATTGCCTGAGCTCAGGGGTTTGAGACCAGCCTGAGCAACTTGGTGAGACCTCGTCTCTACAATAAATTAATCCTCTCATTCCTCTCTTAATGAAGCAGTCCTGCCTCCTTACCTAGTTTGTCTGAAATGGTATTTTGTCTACTTTTAGTTTTCTTTCCTTTTCTTTCTTTCCCTCCCTCGCTCCCTCCCTCCCTTCCTTCCTTCCTTCCTTCCCGAGTCAGGGTCTCACTACATTGCACAGGCTGGAGTGCAGTGACATGATGATGGCTCACCACAGCCTTCACCTCCTGGGCTCAAGCAATCATCCTGCCTCAGCCTCCCAAAGTGCTGGGATTATAGGTGTGAGCCACCGCACCCAGCCTCCTGTCTATTTTTCTACTGCAGAGCTGAGTGTCCCTGGTTCTCAACCGTTCAATAAACATTTATTGGCAGAGAAAGCAAAGGTCTGCAAGTGTGAGAAGGGAGAGGTTGTCAATTGGATAGAACCCTGGGTCTGGTCTTCCTTAAGTCCTTCGAGGTGTTGGTTCTCTAAGTGTGGCCTTTGGCTACCTGCAGTAGAATCACATAGGGTGTATTGTTAAAAATGCAGGCTCCTGAGCTTCAGTCCAGGTCCACTGAATCAGAATCTTTGGAAGTACAGCCCAGAATCTGTTTTCTAAAAAAAACATTTTTTGCTTTAGCAATCAATTTTATTCATATATCATTTACATGCAATAAAATGTGCCTTTTGTAAGTTTACAGTTCCGTGAGTTTTGACAAATGTATACAACCATGTGATCACCACCCTCATTAAGGCTTAAAGCTTTTCAGTCAGGGTTCAGAAACTACCTACGGGGCACAGTGTTCACCATCTGGGAGATGGGCCACCTGAGACCCAGTCCCTGCCACTATCCATTTTGTCCATGTAATGAATACACATGCGTAGCCCCTAAATCTAAGTTGTTTTTTTTTTAAGGGCTTACAAAGGGCAAAAAAAGTCTAAAGCTTTTCCATCACCCTCCAAAATTCGCTGTGTCCCTCTGCGGTCCATTTCCCTCCTAAGACCTCCAGCCCCAGGCCACCACTTATTCACCCATAAGTTGGTAGAGCTGTCCTAGAATTTTCTATAAATGATAGAGTGTAGGGTGCATACTTTGCATCTGGCCTTTTCTACATGGCCTGATGCTTTTGAAATTTATCCATGCTATTGTGTGGGTTAGTAGTTGGTTCCTTTTTAGCGCTGGGTAGTACTCCAGGATGTACCACAGCCAGTCCATTCATTGGCCTGTTGATAGACAGTGGGTTGTTTCCAGTCCTGGAGACTTTTATGCATGCTGGAGTGTGATAACCACTGCTCTGAGTGGTCAGAGGGCTCTAGGGTAGCTCAGTGCTGGACAAGAAACACTAGGCAAAATGCCATCATCCAAATTCTTTGAGGAAGACGACAGAGGTCAAGAGATTGAATCGTTGGCTACGGGCTTTCGCCTCTTTGGGACCTTGATTCTTTTACCCTGGGGAAGTGGCTTTGCTACTTAAAAATCATCTTTGTCATCATCATCACAAATATCTAAGAGAACCCAAGGCTTGCTTGGAGGTGTGAAAAATACCCAGCTATTTCTCTCATTCATATAAGCTTTTTCTATTCTTCTGTTTAGATTTGAGCCGGAGCCAGAATTACTTCTCTGAGTGGTATGCAAAGTACATTTTTTTTCTAATTTTAAAAATTGTGTTACGATACATGTTACGCAAATTATACCATCTTAACTATTTTTAAGTGTCCAATTCAGTGGTATTAAACACATTCATAGGGCTGACAACCATCACCACCATCTGTCTCTATAAGTCTTTTCATCCTATAAAACAGAAACTCTATACCTGTTTAACAGTGGGAGGTATTTTCTTACCCAGAACGTAACAGTCTTCATCTCCGCTTCTGTATCTTTCTTCAGAAAGCGCTTTGCAGGATGGAAAGGTCTGGGACCCACCGGAGCCAGCTGGAATCCTCCAGCTGCTTCCCAGAGCTGCAGTTATCTGCCCCTCTGGAAGTCAGTTTCCTCATCTGTGAAATGGGCACAGAGCTGTTAGGTGAGTTCCCCAGGGCCACACATTTCTACCTCTTGACACTGTATTCAGGATGAGAAATAATATAGATAACTCTCCTACGCTATAACAGGCCTTGATAAATAGTTACTCTCAACTAACATTTGTAAGTCATATACAGGATAGAGCTTAGATGCACAGCTGTGTGGCCCTAGGGAACTCACCTAACAGCTCTGTGCCTCAGTTTCCTCATCGTGGTGAGGGTGATCATCCTAGCACTTACCATAGAGGATTGTGAGGACTCGGTGAGTCGGTCCAGGTCAGCCCCTCAGGACAGGTAAGTGCTCAAAGGTTTGCTATTATTAATTTCATCCTCATTAGCCCTTTGGGTCTTGTTACTGTCCCCAAAGGCCTCAGAGAGATGGAGAGATGTCCCCGTGGACTCCAGGCCACTCACTAGGTGAGGACTCAAATCCAGGTCTGTCTGATTTGAGATCCAGCATTTGTTATATCTCTGCTTCCGGCAGATTTCTGATCACTCTCTCAATTGTCACCAGGGGAAAAAAGGCATTCGTGGGCAATGACAGAGAGATGAACGAGGCAGTTGCTTTAGAGCCAAGCATTTCTAGTACTGGAGGCTTGAGCCAACACGTCTTCTGGAAACTCCCACTTCCGTCACCAATTCTTCAGCCGCTGGCAGGCAGCAAATCCCTCAGGGGCAGCCCAAGGGTTATCACTGACTTTCTCCGACTTCCTCTCCACCCACCACCTAGATTATCAACCAGTCCACATCCCATGTCCAAAAACATGTCCTGGAATCTGTCTCCTTCTTTGAAGCTTATCTGCCTGTTGAGGCTTCAGGTTTCCAAGGCCTTCAAGTTGGTCTCATCAGTGCTGCTCAGTCTCACCCAGCTCTGTGATCTCACTCTTTCCCCCGCTTCCTCCTCTTCTGTCTCTTTCTGGTTCCCAAGACACTGCTCCTCAGTGCTTTCCTTGTTTTGAAATTATTTTTACAGGTTCAGCCCTGTGTTTCCCACCAGGGCTGAGCTCCTCCGAGGCACCAAGAAAAGGTCCCCAAGGCACAGTCAAGACCAGACTAACCCATCAACATGCCTCAAGGAAGAATCTAGAAAGAACGCCCCTTGAAAGGGTCCTGGATAGTCACAGAAAGCAAATGAGGAGCAAGCACACACACACAGAACCCTGACCTGCGGGCTGAGGAGAGGTGCTCCCTCTCTACGGAGTGAGTTCTTCAAGCTGTTTTAGAATCAGAATGTCTCTCAAGAGCCACTGATCCCGCCAGGTCAATGCCCTGATGACTAGTGGGCTTCTCTTCAGTTAGGGTCTCTGCCTGAGGGAAAAGAAAGGGCCTACTTCTAGAAGGGAGCTGTAATTCTTGCTGTGAATGAGAAAGCTTAGCATTTCTTCTGTTTATTCTTTCTTTTTTTAGTCAGTTCCGCTCTGCTGCGCGGGCTGGAGTGCAGTGGCACACTCATGGTCACCGCAGCCTTGACCTGCTGGGCTCAGATGATCCTTCCGCCTCAGCCTTCCAAGTAGCTGGAACCACAGGTATACACCACCACACCTGGCTAATTTTTTTTTATTTATTGTAGAGAGTCTCGTCAAGTTGCCCAGTCTGGTCTCAAACTCCTGCCTCAGGCAATCCTCTCGCCTCCGCTTCCCAAAGTGCTGGGATTACAGGCGTGAGCCACCGCATCTGGCTTAAGATCGGTATTTCTGTTTGCACACTGGCTTAGGAACATGCAACTGAGTCCCTGGAAGTTGATACTGTCCATCTCATGCTGACAAAAACCAGTGTTTGAGTCTGTAAGGACCTCAAGTAACCTCCCACAGGGAGATGGCCCCGTGACACTGTCACCACAGTTGCCCATCGACCTTCCTCAACGACGCCCTTCCTGGACCCGACTAACTCTCCAAGAGGTGCTCTGGGGCCTTTACCAGTCTTTCCACTTCTCCAGGAAGCACGACTGAGCATGGTAGCAGCTATCGTTTTTAAGAATATACTCTGCACCAGGCACATAGTTTTGCTTCTGCCCAGAATATGCTCTCGACTCTATCAATCTGCTTAAATCCCAGCCAACCTTTAAAGCCAACAATTTGTTTACTCGTTCAACATTTACTCAGCACTTTCTAGATGCCAATATATGTGGCGCTATGGAGTTGAGTGAGACGCAGCCACGGCGCATAAATACACAATTGAAGAAGGACACAGGGGTGGAGAAGGCGCAGGATTCTGTAGGACATGGGGCAGGTGGGTCATATAACCCAGCTATGCCAGGGAGGCTGGTTGGGGAGGCTTCCTGGAGGAGGTGGTACCTGAGCTAAGTGGGAGAGAGACAAGTGAAGAAGGTGGAGAAAGGTATCCTGGATCAAGTCAGCAAGTGAAAAAAGCACAGTGTGTGGAGGGTAAAATTGAGCACCGGCTCTATGCGGACAAAGTAAAAAGCCAGTTGAAGGCCGGGCCCGGTGGCTCAGCCTGTCATCCCAGCACTTTGGGAGGCCGAGGCGAGTGGATTGTTGTGGGTTCGAGACCAGCCCGGACAACTCGGCGAGACCTCGTTTCTACAATAAATTACAAAATTAGCCAGGCGTGGTAGCGCACGCCTGTAAGTCTGGCTACTCAAAAGGCTGAGGCTGAAGGATCGCCGGAGCCCAGCAGCTGGGGTGGCCGTGAGTGTGCCACTGCACTCCAGCCTGGGCAACAGAGTGAGACTCCATCTCAAAAAAAAAAAAAACCCAGTCGCCATCCCAGAGGGTCTGCTGTTCCCCAGTCTTCCTTTCCACGCACACTATGTGGCATGAGCCTCCTGCCTCTACATGTATTGTACCTAAAAAGACACTGTGACATGCAGTGCCTTCCAAGTGCAAGCCAACCGTGCTTCATTGGTGGGGACAAGCAAAGACACAGGAATCTGCCCCAATGCCAGAGGAAACTCTAGCCGTGCTTGCCCTTTGAAGGGAGGCCGGAGGACTATGTGTACAGTACTTTTTATTTATTTTTTATTTTTATTTTTGAGTTGGGAGTCTCACTCTGTCGCCCAGACTGGAGTGCAGTGGCACGCTCCCGGCCACCGCAGCCTCGACCCGCTGGGCTCAGGTGATCCTTCCGCCTCAGCCTTCCAAGTAGCTGAAACTACAGGCACGCGCTACCACGCCCGGCTAATTTTTGATTTATTATACAGATGAGGTCTCGCCAAGTTGCCCAGGCGGGTCAACCCCGCGGGCTCATGCAATCCACTCACCTCGGCCTCCCAAAGCGCTGGTATTACAGGCTGAGCCACCAGGCCCGGCCTGTGTACAGTACTTAATGAGCGTTTCAAAGGGATTTTCATGGGCAATTTAGATGCCACACACCCTTGCTTTGGTTGTAGTGTCAGCCTCCCCCCTGCCCCCATGCAATTCCAGGGCCTGCCAGCGTGTTCACCTGCATTTTAAACTGTTTCCTGGTTCGATTGTACATTGCGTTGACCGAGGATGGGTCATATCCCACCTATGATGCCTTTGCATTTCTTCTCTAGCAGACACCACCCAGAGTGCACAGCAGGCTGACTGGTTTTGACGAGAGCTGCTTTATCTTAGGCCCAATGTGTGTAAAATAAATTCCATCAGAGCTAGCCACAGTGTCAGGTTTCAGGTTTTCATGGCTCGAGACACCAGTTGCAGCCCGCTTGGAGGGTCAGAGCATACCCTGGAAGTTCCCAGATGCATCCTCATTATACAAGGCCAGCAGGAGAGGCAGTGACAATGGCCATGAAGACACCCTCTGCCCCAGACTAAAAACTCTGGTACCATGGCCCGGTGGGGCATTAACAGGAGGAAAAACCATTGCAGACTTGGTGTCAGAGTCACAGGAGGACGATTCAACACCTACAAGATGAGCTGAGGACCAAGGATTTTTTTTTTCTATTAGTTCAACTGTGAATTTCCTCTGATTTACAAACACACCCAGCTCCAATTTTGTGTTATTAGTTAATTAGTTATAAAAATATTGCCATCGTCTTTGTTTTCTGGGCTCGTAAGTGAACTAAATTCTTGTGTTTCACTAGGTGGAATTTTTTATTTTTAGTCAGAGTCTCACTGTGTTGCCTAGGCTGGAGTGTAGTGGCATGATCACGGCTACTGCAGCCTTGACCTGCTGAGCTGAGCTGATCCTTCCGCCTCAGCCTTCTAAGTAGCTGGAACTACAGGCATGCCCCACTATGCCCGGCCAATTTTTTGATTTATTGTAGAGACGAGGTCTTGCCAAGTTGCCCGGGCTGGTCTCGAATGCAGGCAATCCTCTTGCCTCTGCCTCCCAAAGTGCTGGGATTACAGGCATGAGCCACTGCACCCGGCCCAGTGGAATCTTTTCAATGACCCCAAAGTGAAGGTGTCTTCAAATATCTTTAAAATACTTCTATTCTTGCAAATGTATTCTACACCACCCAGCCCTGAAGTCTCTGATATTTATATAACCCAGATGTCTGAGATGGGGCCATGAAATTGATTAAGCTTTGAGGAATTCACATTTCCCTATTTGGAGATGTAATGAAACTCAGAGATAATTCAGGATGTATCCTTAAAAAATCCTCCTGTTACACTCATACGCCACGTTGTCTGGATCTGTCTGGGGATTTATTATTTCTGGACTATTCACTACTCCCACCCATTTTCCAGTCCATCAGCCACATGCCTGGCTTACCATTTTTTATCAGTAGAATCATATAATTGTTTGGGTTAAATATTAATTTTTCAATCATACCAGTTCCTAGCGATGCTGGTAGTGTGCTCCTAGTTAATGGGAAGGGGAAGCCCTGATTTGGAGCACGTGTCAATTTCTGTGGTATTAATATTCCTGCCATGCTGATGTCAAGCTAGGGAATGTATGACAACAGACTCACAAAATTCCTGAAAGGCGACTTTTGTCAATTTACTTGACGTCTTCAGGCTTGTTTCATCATCTGCAAAATGGGACTACCAAGAGTGCCCACCTCCCGGGGTGTGTGTAAATATTAAATAAATGGATACACTGAAAGCGTTAACCACAATGCCTGCGTATAGATTACATTATGCACTCAGTAAATAATTGTTGCAATTGGTGTTATGCTTTATAAATTCCTGATTACTATCTAATGAATTAAGCCCCAGACAAACAAAATATCCCTCCCAACCCCCTTTTAAGTTTGTAGATATCCACAGATTGCTAGAGAGGAGGATGGATAGGATTTCACCCACCTTCCCTTAAAGACGATTCTGCAGTTCCTTCAAGGGCATCCTGCGGGGATATTATTGGACTTGCATGACTTTGTCGTCTTAAAAAAAAAAAAGAAAAAGAAACTACTACAACTTTTTGCTTTTCGTGATTCTAAAAAAAAAAACCATGCTGAAAATCTGAAAAACGTCCCTTATGATTTTCTTTTTAATACCCAGAAAGAAGTGAATTATACCTTGTTCCTTCATGTATTTCAGAGGGAACGGAAATTGACTTGCCTGCATTGTGCGGCTAATAATATCGTATCCATGCTGTCAAAACAGCTTTATAGACGAGCAACACTACCTGTGGGGGCCCGGCCTGCCTCCAGAAGGCATATTCATAGGCAGCTGCAAAAGTTCTGGCAGAGGGCACATCGGAGGTAACAGCAATGGTGAGAGCGTCTAGAAAGTCTTGTGTGATCCTGAAAGACGAACAGGCGAGGGGTGTAATAGTCTTTCATTTTTGTAATAATGTGTCAGGATATGTCTGGCTGATGTTACAGAATACCTAACAACGGCTGGAGCAATAAAGACATTTAATTGTCTCTCATAACAAGAGGTCTTGCGACTTCCAGGTTGATTCAGGGGCTTAGTGGTGACTTTCTCCTTCCCTTCCATCACCCCAGCACGTGGCTTTTTGTCCTAGGCACGATGCTTCATGATGGCGAGATGGTGGCTGCAGCTCCAAGGACCTTGTCCTCACACAACCACTTTCAAGATGAGAGATGGCGATGGGGAACTCGCCTCCCATGACTTTTCTCAGGAAGCAAACATTGTCCCAGAAGTCCCTGAATAAACTTCTTGTTTCTTGGCCAAAACTCTGGCATGGGGCCACCCTCAACAGCAAGGAGGGGATGGGAAGGATGGGGCCTGGTGGAGTGTAGTAGGATTTCCATGGCTGGTCCAGACCTGGGGAGGGGTCCCCTGCCCCTGAGTTGAAAGGTTCCTTTTACCATAGCAAAACTTAGGTTCCAGGTCCTGTGAGCCAGGAATCGGGCTGGGGTGAGGGACAGAGCGTATCTGCCACACTTAACGAGTAGATGTCACACACATGACCCTCATAGGCTAAATTTGGCTTTGTGAGACAGGTAAGGCAGAGGGACAGACACATCTGATTCTGCCTACCTGGCATTCACTCCTCTTTCTCCTGATGACTGGGCCTTGGTCTTCCTTTGGAAAATCACCTCTCCCGGACTCCTAAAACACAGACAACATTTGGCAAATCCCAGGGTTCAGGTGATCCTGGCCCACCAGCTCTGTCTACCTCCTGTTCACAGCGGTTGTCTGATGAGCCCTGATCCTAGGTCTTTTTTGGTAGCTGGTCAAAAAATTAGGTCTCTTCTGGGGGTGCTGGTGGGATGTGGGCCTTTGCCGTCTCAAGGGGAGGGTTGGCCTGCCCAAGAGGAAAGCAGGTTAAGAACAAGGAGAGACAGGCTCCTGACAGCATTATTAGGACACCCGATTCCAACCATGGCTCACCTCCTTGATACTCGCGAGCCATTCTAGGCCTTCTTTTGCTTATGCCCTTGATCCTTGAACAACACAAGCTTGAACTGTGTGGGTCCACTTAAACGTGGATTTTTTTCCAACCAAATGTGAATTTAAAAACATAGCATTTGTAGCTGGTGTATACAGTGGGCCAGCTTTGCATATTTGGGAGTTGTGCAGGGCCAGTGCAGGACTCGAGTATGCACAGATTTGGGGTCCTAGAACCAGCCTCCACATATCCCGAGGGATGACTGTGCTTTTTGCGGGGAGTTTCTGTCTGTCAGCACAGAGAGTACTCTGTAACCATCCAGCTGAAGCTCACTTGACTTCTGGATGGCATGGGGTCCACCCTTCCGTGTTTGTCCCTCTGCGTGGGCGAGCTCCTCTCCCTGCCTCATGCAGGGCTTCTCTTCCGTTGGGCCTTGCATCTCCTCGTGGGGCTGAGGGCCTGGGTTCTAGAATCAGGCAGCC
The DNA here is from genome assembly GCA_963574415.1 of Tarsius wallacei. NCBI lineage: Eukaryota > Metazoa > Chordata > Mammalia > Primates > Tarsiidae > Tarsius > Tarsius wallacei. Next base: position 1,651 of record CAUYQG010276842.1, on the reverse strand, counting down.
CTGGGCCTTAGCCCTGGCTCTGCCATCTCTGAGTGTGACTCCGCTTGGAACCACTCTCCAGGCCTTGGCTTGGTCATCTGTAAAGTGGGGCAGAGGCTGGCACCTGTATTTTAGCTCCTTGTGGTAGCTATAACAAGTTACTGCTCACCTAGGAGCTTAAAGCAAGAACCTTTTAAAAATGTTTGCCTTGTACTTCTGTAAGTCAGGAGTCTGACATGGGTCTCACTGGGCAGGAGCGAGGTGAGAGCAGGGCTGCATTCCTCCTGGAAGCCTAAGGGAGAGGCCAGTGCCTTGCCTTTCCTAGCATCTAGAAGCTTCTCGGTATGTAGCTCCTTTTTTTCATCTCCAGAGCCAGCAGGGGCGGTCAAGTCCTTCCCACACGGCAGTCCTCTGATCTTGCTTCCACGATCGCATCTCTTTCCCTGACTCTTCCGATTCTTTTTCTATTCTGGGGACCCTTGGGATTGCACTGGGCCCACCTGGAGAGTCCAGAATGCTCTCCGTTTCCAGGCGAGCCAATTAGCAACCTTAATTCTGCCTGCAGCCGTAACGCCCTTTGCCATGCGATGTGACCTGCTCACAAGCAACGTAACACAGCTACAGGTTCCAGGAATTAGGATGTGGGCATCTTTGGGAGTCCATTGGGGAGCACCAGGTCTTAAGTTTTTAAGGTTTAAATGAGGTAGTACATGCATGTTGGTAGTGACCAATAAATGTTGGCTGTTGTTTCTGCTTCCCAGTGCCTGGCACACAGCAGGTACCTGGAGCCGCGACTTCTCCCGTTGACAAGTGGAATCTCATTCCCCTCCCCTGAATCTGGGCTCAGAGATAGCTTGGCCGAGAGATGTGGTGGACGTGACGTCTGTCAGTTTGGGAACCTAGGCCTGAAGACACCGGCAGTTGCTGGGTCTTGCTCTTGAAATCCAGCCACTAGCCCCAAGGAAGCCCAGGCTGCCCTGTGACAGTCCACACCAGTCTGACCCCGTGTGAGCGAGCCACCTTAGACGTGGACCCTCGAGCCCAGCCACTGGCACGGAGGGAGCAAAGACAGGCCGCCCAGCCAACCCTGCTCAGGTTGTAGGTGTGTGAGCACATGCGACGATGATCATTATTTAAGCCACTAAATTTGGAGTGACTGGGTATGCAGCAACACAAAACCAGGCAGGGCTTAAAGATGGCTCGAGGAATGACTGAGAGAGTAAATAAATCCTCAGAATGTAAAGAAAGGAGACAATCGACTGTTTAGGGGGTGCTTGATCCTTCCACCCACAGGTCACTTGAAAATCCATAAGATGCCGGGCTCGGCGGCTCAGCCTGTCATCCCGCGCCTTGGGAGGCTGAGGTGAGAGGATTGCCTGAGCCTGTGGGTTCGAGACCCACCTGGGCAACTTGGCGAGACCTCATCTCTACCATAAATCAAAAACTAGCCGGGCGTGGTAGCGCACGCCTGTAGTTCCAGCTACTTGGAAGGCTGAGGCGGGAGGATCGCCGGAGCCCAGCAGGTCGAGGCTGCGGTGGCCGGGAGCGGCCACTGCACTCCAGTCTGGGTGACAGTGAGACTCCGACTCAACAAAAAAAAATCCATAAGACCCTTTGAAGAGGGCAACCCCTCCCAGTGACTAGAGCCTCAACTGCATTTGCATGATATGGC
>CAUYQG010276840.1:0-14667 GCA_963574415.1 Tarsius wallacei | reverse complement strand
TTTTTTTTTTTTTTTGAGTTGGAGTCTCACTCCGTCGCCCAGACTGGAGTGCAGTGGCCGCTCCCGGCCACCGCAGCCTCGAGCTGCTGGGCTCCAGCGATCCTTCCGCCTCAGTCTTCCAAGTAGCTGGAACTACAGGCGCGCGCTACCACGTCCGACTAATTTTTTTTTTTTTTTTTTTTTTGTAGAGATGAGGTCTCGCCAAGTTGCCCAGGCAGGTCTCGAACCCGCAGGCTCAGGCAATCCACTCACCTCAGCCTCCCAAGGCACGGGATTACAGGCTGAGCCACCAAGCCTGGCTTAATTTTTTTTTTTAAGAGACAAGGTCTCACTATGTTGCCCAGGCTGATCTTGAAATCCTGGTTCCAGCAATCTGCCCGCTTCAGCCTCCCAAAGTGCTGGAATTACAGATGTGAGCCATTGCACCCGGCCCCAGATTCTTTTTGATACATATATATGCATATGCGTATTTAATATTAAACAAGATCATACTACATACATTGTGCAATGGTGCAATTCCAGCCCCTTCACGAGGTGTTGCAAACATCTTTCCAGTTCAGTGTAACCAGAGCTACCTCCCCTTCTGCCTGACCTGGGACTGTCCCTCTCATACTGCCACCTCCACCTTTGTTTCCAAAAGGGCTTGCAAGGTGGTGGTGCCCTTCAGAGGATGGCCTTGAGGCCAGAACAGCTGAAGCCACTTCTCTGGCCGTGGGGACTGGGCATGCACACGATTCTGGCTGACACGGACCTTTGTGTGCAGTTCCAGCCCAGCCCCCAACTTTTCTGAGATCGCATCTGCCCACTCCTCCTCAGACCTTCACCCCCTTCTCATGTCCTGTAGAGGTACCTCCCTCTTGAGTTTCCTTTGCAGTCTTTTAAGGTATGGGCTCAATGCTCTACCTCCCATGGGGCCTTTCACTTCAGGTCCCCAGTAAAAAGATACACACTGTCTATTTCTCTCTGCCATATACAGTGTCTGTGACAACCCCAACTCCAGGGAAGTGAGGCCATGCCCACATCCCAGATCTGGGAGACAGCCAGAGCGTGGCAGATACCCTATCAGACCGGTGAGTTGAACAAGTATAGACCAGGGCCCTGGGAGGTACCTCTGACTCTTGCCATTTGTAACTTTTTGCCATTGTAACCTCAGAAACATTAGGTTCAAATAATTAAAGGAGCTGAGTATATTAGGTAGTTTTTAGCCAAGACCCTATCTGTTTGTCCCTTCTGACTGCAGAGGGCAGATGGTAACACTGGAACCCATCCTGCAGAAGTCTATGCAGAGTCTCCAGGTAAAGCCCTCTGTACCTCAGAAATGCAGGAGGAATGGTTATGGCCATTCTCCTGAGTGGAGCTCAGAGCCCTTGGAAGGAAAAGGAATTCTTTTCAATAATAATAACGGCGAACATGTATTAAGTACTTATTCTGTGCTAAGTCCTTTCTGTATATAATCTCATTAATCCTCACAAACATCCATGAGGTGGATACTATTATTATCCCCATTTTACTGATGAGGAAACTGAGGCTGGTGAGGTTAACCACCGTGCCCAGGGTCACAGGGCTAGAAGATGGTATACTCAGGAACGGAGCCCAAAAACCTGATTCTTTCTATAGGGGTCAAAAAATAGCCTCTCTCTCAGTCACCCATTTTCAAAGTTCAGGTGATTTGTCTTTAAAAGGTTACCAGTTATTTCCAATGCCATTCCCATATTTCAGCCTGTTCCAAGAAGTAGCACTTAACAGATATGGAGATTCCAAACACTGGACCTGTATGGGCTTAAGTCAAGTCTTTATTTAAGCCATGAGTGGGAAGATTACCTGGAAAGGACTAACTAGGGAATAGTGTAAGTGACGCCTGAGAATATAGCCCAGGAAAGAATAATCCCATGATCCCATTCCAAAAGAGGAACTCCCGGTTTGAGCCAAGTCTTGTGTAAGCATCAGAATCTTAGCCACGTCGCTCTTGAAGTAATTCAGAGGCAGAACTTGCACAGTTGGGCATCAGGACTTCTTATAAAGCTACAGTAGCTGAGAAAGTATATTGGTGTAAGAATTTAGAAAAACAGACTAATGGATAGAATGACAATTTCCCACACAGACCTTCACACAAAGGGGCTGAAAGCTCATGATGACGGAAGCACGACAGAGTGCTGGGGAAAGGTTGTATTTTTACCAAATGGTGTTGGAAGAGGACATGAAACCTGACCCCTACCTCACACCAAACACTAACTGCTGTGGAGCACTAAGACCTCTCTTGGACAGCTGTTGGGAGTGACTTGACGAATCACTTTGGCATCATCTAGCAAAGCTGATGGAACGTACCCCATGACCCAGCAATTCTACTGCAAAGTATATAAATACTTCTTCCTCAGCATCCTGAGAAGATTAAACTACATGGTGGCACATGCCACCATGCCTGGCTGAGTTTTTTTATTTTTTTGTGTGAGATAAGGTCTTGCTATGTTCCCCAGGCTGCAAGGTGTATCTTGCTGAAGTGTGTGCGCTTGTGCACAGGGAAACATGGATGAGAATGCTCAGAGTCGATGTATTCATAAAATCCCCAAACTGGTAACAAGTAAATGTCCACGGTGACATGAATTTATAAAAACCTGTTGATTAATCACACAATAAAGTACTACACAATAGTGACAGTGAATACACCACAGCTATATGCAACCACAGGAATGAATCTCCCACAGCTATATGCAACCACAGGAATGAATCTGTGTTGGTGAACAAAGCCTCTCAAAAAAAACGTATGCTGGCCAGGCGCCATGGTTCATGCCTGTAATCCCAGCACTTTGGGAGGCCGAAGAGGGAGGATCGCTTGAGCCCAGAAATTTGAGACTAAAAAAAAAATCCAAAAAAATTAGCCAGGTGTGGTGGCACGTGCCTGTAGTCCCAGCTACTCGGGAGGCTGACGCGGAAGGATAGTCCGAGCCCAGGAGGTAAAGGCTGCGGTGAGCCAGGGAGACAGAATGAGACCACATCTAAAAAAAAAAAAGAAAAAAAATCATACTATATGGATCCACATCTATAAATTTCCAATACAGGCAAAATCAAACAATAGTGTCCATGGCGGAATATGTGTGCAGTAAAATGTTAAAGAAAAGGCGTGAATGACCGCAACGTAGGCACAGTGATTACCTTTAAATGGGAGAACTGCAGTTGAGAAGGGACAAGCAGGGGGACTCCAGGGGTCTAGCAGAGTTCCATTTATTGACCTGATAAGGGGTTTACTTTATTTTTAAAAGCATTAAACTATTTATTATGTTTCTATATGTGTTCTATAGTTCACAATAAAAGGGGCTTAAAATAAATGTCCAAAACTGTCTGCAAAAAAAAAAAAAAAAACTGACCCAAGGTCCCTCAGTGTTGTCAGGCAGGCCTCTTCACCACCATGTTTGTCTGGGAAAAGGAAGAGGGCTTTTGAAATGAGATAGTGGGTTTCTAGGCTCTTCCAGGGGCACAGCTTTCTGAACACTGGCCTTGCTGGAGAGGGTTGGTGGTCACCAGACTTTGAGTATTGGTGTCCACAAAATAAGCTAAACTGTTTATTTCTGTTTACACACTTTCCCATAAGCTTATGGGGAATTCTTATTCCCTCAGCCTGTAAGCTCTGTGCGGAAGGGTGAAAATCTCCTTCATGTGTTATGCCCAGAGCCTAGAATTCAAGACAGAACACAGAGGACATCACAGAATTGGGGGACGGGGCCTCAAAGTGCCGTGATCCTCCCTGGCCACTGAGCCTTCCAAGAGGGGTGACTGGCTCAGGGGCACAGGATGAGAGAATGATAACTTTTCTCCTATTTCTTGTTCACCCTGGACTTTTCCTGAATTTTTTCAATCATCAATCAGGAATTTGATTCATCTGTGAACTCACCAAAGCAAAAGAACAAGGTGGAGTTTTTATTTTCTCTCAACAAATGATGTCTTGAGGTAGGTGGGTGCTGGTGTTGATTAAGTGAAGGGGGCAGGGCCTTGAATCCTGTAGTTCTCGTGGCCCCAGACCAGGGCCAGCGTCGGGACACGTGGTTTCCACAAGCAAGGACAAAAAGGTGCCCTTCTGAGTAGATGAAGTACGACAGGTCTGCCCCATTCTCAGGTGAGTCATTTACTGAAGGGCACCCTGTAACAAAATCAGGGTTTATAGGACAGATAGCTGTTGGGTAAGGAGACAGCAGTCTCTGTCACACTCACCAACGTGAGTCAGGACATCTCAGAGGAACTTCGGGAGTTTTCCACACAGTACTGAAATCTGGCTTATATAAAGCCTAGGACCTGAGGTGTGAAATAAAGAGGAATACCACCCAAGTTCAAACTAACTGCTGGGAATTAAAGATTTAGCTTTTTTTTTTGAGTCGGAGTCTCTGTTGCCCAGGCTGGAGTGCAATGGCATGCCCATGGCCACAGCAGCCTCGACCTGCTGGGCTCAGGCGATCCTTCTACCTCAGCCTTCCAAATGGCTGGAAGCACAGGTGTGTGTCACCATGCCTGGCCAATTATTTATTTATTTATTTATTGTAGAGACAAGGTCTCGACAAGTTGTCCAGGCTGGTCTCGAACCCCTGGGCTCAGGCAGTTCTCTCGCCTCTGCCTCCCAAAGTGCTGGGATTACAGGCATGAGCCACCGTGCCTGGCCAGATTTTGATTTTCATCTAGTGGTAGTTCCCAAAAGAGGGATACAGGGATAAACAAAACCAAAAACATAACAACAAAACAAAAAAGCACTGTGAACCTGGCTTGCACTCGCTGGAATTGGAGGTTGTCCTCCAGCGTCCCCACCTGTGTGCACAAACCACATCTCAGCATGGATTCACACCTCCTTGGGGCTGCACAGCCTCTGTGCCGCCTTCTAGTGGTGGAGGCCTCGTGGCGGCCGTGGTACCTGAGCTGTGCAGCACACACCTCACCCACAGTAGGTAGCATGGGGGCCTGGGGTGAGAGGGACACAGCTAACCCACACTGTGTAGGACATGGACTTCATGTGACCAGCCTCGCATGAAGCTCCGCACTCGCTTCTTTTTGTCCTTGTGGCCAACGGATGAGCCTTCTAAGAAAGCCAGCCAGGATCAGGTGCGGATCCACAGGAGAAAGCAGGGCCACGCAGGGCCCTCTCAGCACGGGGACCAGTGCTCCAAACTCCAGCCGCACCCTAAAGCAGGGACGGCACACAAGCTTTACGTTCCTGACCAACACACAGTGATCAACACTGCCTACAGCAGGGGTCGGCAAGCTTTTTCTGTAAAGAGTCAGATAAACAGTACTTAAGGCTTTGTAGACTGTATGGTCTATGTGGCAATTACTCAGCTCTGACTTTATAGTGAGAACTCGAGTATGGACGATATGTAACCAAGTGAGTGTGACTGTGACCCGATAACACTTCATTTATAAAAAGAGGGGGCTGGCTGGACATGGCCGATGGGCTACAGTTAGCCAACCTCTGACCTAGAGACCACCGAGTTGCAATGGAGTATGAGAACATCTGCAGGCTCAAAGTCATCAATTAGTCCCACCTGCACAGGTGATATAAGGAGGGTAACAGGTCCAGATCAGTGGTCTACAAAGTGGGCTGTCTGCCCCAGGACGTGTGCAACGTGATCCATTGGTATATGGGAAAATGTTAGATTTCTATTCATTTTTAATGTTTTCATTTTAGATTATTGACCTTGTCTACCCATTATGGATCTGTGGAACTGGCAAGGAGTCACTCCATCTATCTAATATGCTAATCGGAAGTCAGGCTTACATACCACTACAGATGATCTTACAGCAGATGTACCGTGGAACAGCAATATCTGTCCTTTGCCACTCCATGCTGGTCTAGTCTGAGCTGTGTGTGTCTCTCAGGAACTCCCCAGAAGGAGAGCAGAGGTTCCTAACTCCTTGTAGGCAGCTTCCTCAGGGACTATAGCAGACTATAAAGGAGTCTTAGCCACACTAAAGTAGTCTTAGATTCATAGTTCGGTCTTGAATCTGATCAGTGGTTCAGCTATTTGTCAGCATTCAAATAAAGGGAATTCCACCCATCTACCTACACACACCATTCATAAGAGTATTGAATACATAAGTTGAGCTTTCCTGGTTTCTGGTGGTCCCCCACTCCCTCAGTAGTTCAGACCTGCCATGTATAGATGAACAGATAGTGCACTGCACAAGGGTACCATATCTAAGAAGGCATCGTTCACATTGTAAACATGGTGGACTTCTATGTATTGTGACATTTTTCTGTGTGTTGTTCTAACAAACTCAGGACATGATGACCATTTCTGACCAATGGGTGTAAAGCATCTGGAGGGAGGGGTGCCTCTTTGATTCCACAAAGGACTATATGGGTTAGTAGCAGCCATAGCTGCAGGGCATCTCTGGCAGGTGAAGGAAGGAAAAGAAGAAAAATGCACAAAGTACAACAGATTTAAACTCTTGTGTGGAAGAAATGTCTTGTGAGTGCCCTTTGCAGTGTAGGGGGACCTTTTCAGAGTGAGCCAGAATTTGAGTACTGAATCGTTAGCACAAACCTCTAAGACAAAGTCTTGGAGGTGATGGTCTCCCCTCAAACCATCACCTCTATTTAGGACTGGAGGTCAGGGAGAAAGGAACGGAAATTATTTTCCCCATGCCAGTTGTCCTGCTTTACATAGAGAAGTTGGAAGAAGGCAGGCAAAACAGAGAGATGTGTTTTGATCTTAACCCACACAGAAGCAATAAACAAAATAAGACCCTCTTTAGAAAAGAGCCAGCTGTTTTGTGCTTCCCACTATTTATTTTTCTTTCTCTTGGTAACAGCTACCTGCATTTCCTTTGGGGAAATCAGTTCTGCCCCATTGTGCAAAGTCCCTGGAATTGCCGAGAAAAGTATCCTGCCTTCTACTGGCCAAAGGGGTGGGCATATGGCTCAAGATAGGTCAGTTGCAATCTCTCTCTCCATCTCTGTAATGGTTAATTTTATATGTCAACTTCACTGGGCCACAAGGTGCCCAGATATTTTATCAGACGTTCTGGTTGTCTCTGCAAGGATGCTTTTGAAAGACATTAACACATTAATTAGTAAAGACGATTGCCCTCCATAATGTGGATGGTCTTCACCCAACTAGTTGAAGCCTAAATAGAAAACAAGACCAGTCCTTCCTCTAAGAGAGGATTCTCTAACAGACTGCCTTCATCTGCAATATCGGCTCTTCCTGTCTGATAGCCTTTAAACATTGTTTCTGCTTAGGTATCCAACCCAATAGCTCACCAGCCCACCCTGCAGACTAGACTTGGCAGCGTCCAAAATCACATGATTGCGCACGCGCGCGCGCGCACGCACACACACACACACACACACACACACACACACACAATTGGTCCTATTTCTCTGGAGAACGCTTAGTGTGTTAGAACCCTGATTAATATACTCTCCCTCTCTCTCACACTCTGGATGTTGAAGTGTAGTGCATGAGTGTTGACACTCAAAAATATAAGAATGTGAAGAGCATTTGTTCCAGCAGTGGTGTCCTGATGAGGGACCTAGTTCCTACTGCCCTTCCAGAGATGCTCTCATTCTTATCCTTTTCTGAAACTGATTCTTAGTATCCCTAACAACTCTTTGATCCACCCTATATCTTCGTTTAGTCCACAATCATTTACTGAGCACTATGGTCTGAACGTTGGTATCCCCCCCAATTTATATGTAATAAGTAATCCCCAATGTGACAGTATTAAGAGGTGGGGCCTTTAGGAGACCTCATGAATGGGATTATTGTCTTTATACAAGAGGCTTGAGAGAGCCTGTTTGCCCCTTCTGCCACGTGAGGAAACATGGAAGGCTCCGTTTGTGAAGATCAGGCCTTCATCAGACACTGAATCTGCTGGCAACTTGATCTTGGTCCTTCTAGTCTCCAGAACTATAAGCAATACATTTCTGTTGTTTATAAGTTTCCCAGTCTAAGGAATTTTGTTATAGCAACGTGAACAAACTAAGACACTCACTATATTCCAAGTACTGTTGGGGATCTAGCAGCGAACAAGTCAGCTCCTGCTCTCACAGCACTTATTTTCTAAAAAGTTCTATCTGCTTAAGTGGATTAGTTCTTATCAAGAGCTTATTTCTGTTGCTTGCCACTAAAGGATCCTGACTGATACTAACAGGACTTCTAGCTCCTCCCCTTCTCTGAACCTTCAACCTCCAGAAGTCAGAGGAAAAGATCTCTGGCTCTGTGTGATTCTTGAGAAAAAACCTGACAACCCACTAGGGTACTTGCCTAGTGATCTAACTTTTGGATAACGAATGGTTCCACGGGACTATCTACGTCAGGAGATAGTCAAAGATGCTTTCCATCAAAAACCATCTTTTCTCCTCTCCCACTTAGGACCTGAGAAGATACCTTACCGTGAGCATTACATCGCTCATACCTCATTATGACTTGTTTCGAGTTTAATTTTCCTCAACAGAAGCCTTTTTAACGTCCTCTCCCAAGGCCCAAAGGATTTATTCTGAGATTAGACAGGAGACAAGATCAGAGAAGCTGATCAAAACAGCCAGACATGGCTTTCTCTTCGGGTAGCACGAGACAGTTATTTAACACAACTGAAACTCTATCTTGCAACAAGTAAGCATGCTGTTTGGTTCACTGTGGGGGTTTCAATGACTACGGCTGGGAATTGTCACAGTTTAGTTTAGCACTCCTGGCAAACTTTGGAGCCAGCTTGCATAATGCAGTGTCTAAAGAACATGATTCCAGTTGAACAGAGCATGTTTGCAGTTAAAAATAGAACTCTGCCGCATAACAGCTCATATATAAACCATGAGGCTGGGGGAAGAACAAAATTAAATCATAGTCACTGAGGGCTCTTGAACACCTGTCCTAGTCACTCAGAGCATGGGCTATCTGGGAATTGCCAACACACTGAAGCCAGCCCTGCCCCAAAATCAAACGACAAAAATAAATGACCAAACTGACCCAGTTAAACCAGGAAACATGACCGCACCTTTAAACAGGCCACCATTCAGGTGGCCTCTCCAGCCCAAGCCTCCTGGGGGATTTAGCTTTGAGTTCTGAAAGAATTAACTGCTGTAGATCCTGTGGCAGACATGCCGGATTTACAGCCGGATTGCGAGTTGAGACTGAGTGAGGTCTGAATTCCACCCTCACAGATGCTTTTGCACTGCGTGCACGGGTTATGCTTAGCACAGAATGCATGAAACATGGGCCCTGCCTCCTTCTAAATGAATGCGGAATCTCATGACCACTGCTCAGACTTGCAAACAGCTAAGAATTAGAAAAGAGATATTTGAGCTTCCATGCCGGAAACACTTTAAAACAATAGTAGAGACCTAATTGGAAAGATTGCCCAATGACAGAGTAGAAATTTCATGCCTGGACACATATAAAGCTAAGCTATCAGAACAATTAATAAATAATCTGCCAAGAGAAAAAAAAAAAAAGGGTGTGAAGACCAAAAAGTCAAGGAAGTTGACTCCTTCCCAAACCCAGCCACTCCCCAGCCGTCTGACCCGGGCAAGTTGCTCCTCCCTTCTGGGCCCCGTATCCCTCTTTTAAAATCGATCAACAGACCAGGCTCGGGGGCTCAGCCTGTAATCCCAGTACTTTGGGAGGCCGAGGCAAGTGGATTGCCTGAGCCTGCGGGTTCAAGACCAGCCCTGGCAACTTGGTGAGACCTCTTCTCTACAATAAATCAAAAATAGCCGGGCTCGGTGGCTCAGCCTGTAATCCCGCGACTTTGGGAGGCTGAGGTGAGTGGATTGCCCAAGCCCGCGGGTTCGAGACCCGCCCGGGCAACTTAGTGAGACCTCATCTCTACAATAAATCAAAAAATTAGCCGGGTGTGGTAGCGCATGCCTGTAATTCCGGCTACTCGGAAGGCTGAGGCGGAAGGATCGCCGGAGACCAGCGGGTCGAGGCTGCGGTGGCCGGGAGCGGCCACTGCACTCCAGTCTGGGCAACAGAGCGAGACTCCAACTCTAAAAAATAAATAAATAAATAAATAAAATAAATAAAAAACTAGCTGGGCATGGTAGCATACACCTGTAGTTCCAGTTACTTGGAAGGCTGAGGCAGAAGGATCCCCAGAGCCCAGCAGCTCGACACTGGGGTGGCCGGGAGCATGCCACACACTCCAGCCTGGGGGACAGAGTGAGACTCCAACTCAAAAAAAAAAAAAAAATCAGTCTATAATGCCTGTTCCCCTCCAAACTCACCAAAATAGTGGAAAGATTAATTGGGCACTTGTGTTAATAATTTGTTTCTGATTCTAAAACTCTAGAGCCATGATACTCTCTGTGCTTCACAGTCAGCTGGGGAGGTTTTAAAAACTATAGTTCCTGGGTTGCAGTCCAGAGATTCTTGGGTGGGTCCCAGGCACTAGTGGATTAAAAAGCCCTCCAGGTGATTCTAATGTACTATCAGGGCTGCGAACCAGTAGCCATGACAAAAAGGAGAACCTCCCCGCTGCTTCCCCAGGGAGTCATGGGAGATGAAAGAAATGCTGATCCTCCCACCTCCTCTAAATCTTCAACGGATTTCCTTTTATGGGGTTGAACAAATTGTCTTATTCCCAGACCTTCTCTCACCAACATCCCCCCTCACCCTCTGCCAGCTTCAATCAGAAAGCGAAATATCTTTCAAAGGTAGCTGGGAATTTTGTACTGCTTTCAATTGAAGCAAACCCCTAACTCGCACCTGAGTGTACTACTGCCTTTACGACAAAGTTTTATCTTTTAGGATTTACTTAATGCAAAAGCATCTGTAACCAGCTAGAGGGTCCTACCACCCTCATGTGTGCTGGCATGTTCAGAATAGGCAGCTGCCTCCATGGTATGTTTCCAGGAGCTTCCTGTACCCAGTTAGTGATTCTGAGGTCTCTGCTTGCCTTTGATCATTATTAGTAAGGGATGTCTAGATATTACACTGCCATCTTGCTATAAAATACAAGTGATTCTGGGCAGAGGATCCATATTATGTTCCTGGTGCCTTGGTGTGAGCTGATCAGTCCAGTTTTTTGTTTGTTTTTTTCCCCAGTCCCCCGGCTAGGCTCCATGTCCCTTCTGACTAACATATTTGTTACTTTAGGGGAGGAAAAACATTTTTTCCTCACTTATTCTAGGCTCATGGCTGAGGCCCTGCTAACAAGCACAAGAAAATTATGTAAATTTATTTAACAGCTTTGTGAGGTCTGGTCTGAGTAAAAGAGGAGAGAGAAAGAAGCCGGTTAGACAGCCAGTTAGGGCGGGTCTCCAGTAGGACTCCATTTAACCTAGAGAAACAGCTACAAGCTGCGGGCTCAAGACAAAAGCCACACCCATTCCCTTTCCAGTAGTATTCTCTCTTTTTCGTGCACCTTTTCCGAATTGGACCTTTTTCAGTCCTCTCCCCATTAGCCCTTTGCACTATCATGCCACCTTTTTAGTCCTTGCTACTGACCAGTTAGGTTAGTGTATTTTTGGTCCCCACTACCAACCAATCAGCATGCCATGAGTACTATAAAAACCCCCAGCCCAGCCTCAGAGATCTCTTTTGGCCCCGGCAACCCTCCTGAGGGGGGGCCTGGCAACCCACTTGGGGCAACCCACTTGGGCCCCCTCTTGCTACCCCTTCATGCTGTGAGAATTGCTAATACTTGCTTTCTGAATAAACTTCAACTTGCTCGCCCTTTCTGTGTCCTCGATCCTTAATCCTCTCAGTCATGAGACTAGAACCTGGGATTTACCAGGGATTCATCCAGACAAGAGAGCTGTAACCTCTCCTGAACGGAAAGGGAATTCTCCAAGCAAGAGCTGAGCACTGTAACACTCCTCGTGGGTCCACAGCTGTTGGTACCCACCAAGTTCCAGGGTGCCATAATGTCCTAGGTCACCATGTGGGTCTCAAGGCACCATTGTGCCCTTGGACTCGTCCTTGGACCCCACGTGGGTCCCAGGCTGGCAATGCAGCCCTGATGCAACTGCAACATGAGTAAACACTCAGCTGCTATCTTTTGATGCCAATAGATGGAGAGGCAGGCAACTGGCAGAAGAAGTTTATTTCTGAATTCAGAATTCAGAGAGACAAAACCTGGTTCCAGGCATTTCTGGAACTGGTCTGCTCACCCCTTAGGTTCCACGGTCTACTTTTATAAGTTTAGGATTGCTGGTACCTATACAATGACTATGTGACTGACAGAGTGTTGTATACAACTCAAGTCATAGCTGCATTTTGTTAACGGTAGCATTTATGGTCTGCATTTCCTGACCTGGCTACCAAAAGGTAGCTCACAGTGTTATCAGTAACACCAAACTGAAGAGTTGACTAAGCTTGCCATTGAGCTAGGGAGTCAACAGAGCCTATTACAAAGTAAAACACTTTTCACTGCAACATATTGTTGATTAGTAGTTATAACACACAAAAAGTTGCCTGAGCCCAGGGGTTCAAGACGAGCCTGGGCAACTTGATGAGACCTCGTCTCTACAACTTATCAAAAATTATCTGGGCGTGGTAGTGCATGCCTGTAATTTTGGCTACTTGGAAGGCTGAGGTGGAAGGATCACCTGAGCCCAGCAGGTCGACGCTGGGGTGGCCGTGAGCAAGTCACTACACCCCAGCCTGGGCAACAGAGTGAGGCTCTGACTCAAAAAAAAAAAAAAAATTACAAGGCCTATGGTTACATGGGTGCTGTACTCACTAATTAAAGGGAGTGAATGGGGATTTATTTATCTCAGTTGAGTGAGTGCAGTCTGCAGAGGTTTAAAGATTCTTTGAAGTGACTTAACGGGGAATGTATAGGAGATAAGGCAATATGCTTTCTTTGGCTAATTCTCAGGAATTAGGCCCTCAAAAGTTATGCCTTTCTTTAAGGGTTGTAGCAATATGGACAGACAATAGTGGGTTTTCATATCAGCTTAACACGAGAAAAGTATATACATTGATTTAATATAAGTTTTATAGGATAGAGAGCCTTCATAAGGAAATGAAGACTCAAAGAAACAGTTCAACCTTTAGGTCTGATGAAGCATGGACAGTCATGGAGAAATATGATAGGGAAAAGTGTATGACTTAATGATAATAAACTGAGAGAGCACAGCAGTTTAGCAAGGCCTGTCCATTCAGATTCTCTTCTGTGTCCTGTGCCATAGGGATGCTTCTTTCCTGTGGATATAGAAAGGGCACCTCTCACATGAGCATCTTATGACATGCTTCAGTGGCTGGTCAGAGACTCTTTCCTAGGTTATATGACCTGCTTCAGGAAAGAGGGATAGATGAAGAAGAACTTCCTGCTTCTGCAGTTTTCCCAGATTCCTTTAGCTTAAACTATCCAATATGTCAAAGTACCGTATTTGGGGGTAGTGTGTCTTGAGCTCTGTTGCTACTGTTGAATTTGCTTTGTCAGTCCCTATCAGCAGGCCAGTTGTGCGTCCCACTCTTACAAGTCCTGGAGGACCCGCCGTTCACCCTCTGGGTCCTCCCACAGCATGTAGTTCCATTCTTTGCACTTGAAAGCACTCTGTGTGCTTCTGTTGTGTTGAATCAAACATTTGGAAGGAGCCAAAAACCTTGGAAGAGAAATCAAAAAGCACAGCAAGGTCATACAGTTGAATGCTTAAGAGCAAAGGAGGCCGGGCTCGGTGGCTCAGCCTGTAATCCCAGCACTTTGGGAGGCCGAGGTGAGTGGATTGCCTGAGCCCGCGGGTTTGAGACCCGCCTGGGCAACTTGGCGAGCCCTCATCTCTACCATAAATCAAAAAATCAGCTGGGCATTGTAGCACGTGCCTGTAATTCCAGCTACTCAGAAGGCTGAGGCGGAAGGATCGCCGGAGCCCAGCAGGTCGAGGCTGCAGTGGCTGGGAGCGGCCAATGCACTCCAGTCTGGGCGACAGAGTGAGACTCCAACTCAAAAAAAAAAAAAAAAAAAGAGCAAAGGAAACAAACAAGTCTCGATTTGAATCCTGTCTTCACCACTTACTAGCTCTGTACTGTTGGTCAACATACCTAACCTCTCTGAGACTTACCCAACCTCTCTGGGCTGCAGTTTACTCAGCTGTAAAATAAGGTTAGTTATAAAGTCTGTATCATAGAATTGGTGTGAAGATTAAATGTACCTGGTATCATATGAATACTCCCCTAAACATTGGCCACTTTTACCATGGTTATTATTAAAAAAATAAGAGGGAGAAGAGCATGGTGGTCTCTGAGGCATCTCCTCAGAGTCAATATGAATTGTCGGGCAACAGGACTTGGGGTCCAAAAACCTGAACTGAGAGCCATTCCCTCTCTTTGTGAATTTAGGCAAATCACGTCATCTCTCTAAGCTTTGTTTCCAAAGCTTTGTTATTATTATCATCCACTGTGATGATAATAATAACCTAATGCCCACTTCACAGGGTTATTTGGGAGAACTAAGTGCAATAATGCAAGTAAAGATGCTTTGCAAACTGCAAAGAACCATATAACATCAGTGATTATTGCTCGCATCCAGTTCTCAACATTTTCTGGAATGGGTCCTGACAACTTGAAAAAGAATAAGTGGATCTCAGCTGGGCTCGGTGGCTCAGCCTGTAATCCCGCGCCTTGGGAGGCAGAGACGAGAAGATTGCCCGAGCCCAGGGGTTCGAGACCAGCCTGGGCAACTTGGCAAGACCTCATCTCTATAAAAAGTTTAAAAATTAGACAGGTGTGGTGGCGTGTACCT
>CAUYQG010276837.1:0-52900 GCA_963574415.1 Tarsius wallacei | reverse complement strand
ACATGGTTGGATTCAGTTTGCTGATATTTAAAAGTAAATTAGGAGATTCACTTTCCCAAGGTAGGGGAGGGGGCCAAAGTCAGGAAACATGGTGACAGCCGTAGCTCAAAGAGCATTTGGTCACACCAGAGTCTAGTAAGGCATTGGCTGACTATAACTTTTTTTTTTGGAGTTGGAACTCACTCTGTTGCCCAGGCTGGAGTGCAGTGGCATGCTCACGGCCACCGCAGCCTCGACCTGCTTGGCTTAGGTGATTCTTCTGCCTCAGCCTTCCAAGTAGCTGGAACTACAGGCATGCCCTACCACGTCTGACTGATTTTTTTGATTTATTGTAGAGTTGTGGTCTCACCAAATTTCCCAGGCTTGAACCCATTGGCTCAGGCAATCCTCGCACCTCAGCCTCCCAAAGTGCTGATATTACAGGCTTGAGCCACTGCACCCAGCCTGTAACTTTTAATAAAATGGATGGTGTCGGCTGCTTGGTGTCTGTGCAATCCTTGTGTCCAAAACTCACATTGGTACGAAAAACACTCAAAGCTCATGTCCAAGATCACACCTGGCTGTCTGACTCTGAAGGTACAGAGTTCTGGAGCCTGCTGGTGCCTGGCATGTGGTGGGTATCAAAAACTGTTGATTAATTAATTGAATGACCCTGCTTCGAGGGGCTCCTTCCAATATCAGGGCATGACCCCTGGGGAGCCTTGGGATAGTGGTTTCTTCTGCCGTCACCCCCAGCCCCCAGTGGGACAGGGGGCCAGATATTTTCCCCCCATCCTTTCTTTATCTTTCTTTCTTCCCTCCTTTCCACCTGTTCATCCATCTATCCATCCACCTAAATAACCTTTACTCACTTATCCACCAATCCATCTCATCTTTTCCTTCCCTTCCTTCTTTACACACACATACGTATGTTTCTGCCACATCTTTTTTTTTTTTTCTTTTGAGTTGGAGTCTCACTCTGTCGCCCAGATTGGAGTGCAGTGGCACGCTCATGGCCACTGCAGCCTCGACCTGCTAGGCGCAGGCTATCCTTCCGAGTAGCTGGAATCACAGGCGCATGCCACCATGCCCGGCTAATTAAAAAAAAAATTATTGTAAAGACAAGGTCTTGTCAAGTTGCCCAGGCTGGTCTCAAACCGCTGGGCTGAGGCAGTCCTCTCGCCTCTGCCTCCCGAAGTGCTGGGATTACAGGCATGAGCCACTGTACCCGGCATCCGTGGTACATCTTGATCCCTAGCATAGAGGGAAGGTTACAGGCACTGGCTCCTTGCAGGAGCCCCGGCCTCAGGGTGGGCAGCCCCCCAGAGTTCTCTCTTGAGCACTCCCTACTCTCCTCCCTGCTCCCAGCCCTGGGGCCCTCACCTGCCAGCTGCCATGTTGTCAGGAGCAGCAGGTTCTCGTCTGCTGAGCTGCCCCCCCGGAGGAAGAGGTTGGAAAGGCCTTTGCCCCTGCTGCAGAGAGATGCCCGCAAGCAGGCCTCCCCGCCCCCCAGCACCCAGGCCTGGCCTGCATCCTTACCCGCACCTTTGAGACCTGGCCTCTGGGCCTGCTGCTGCCTGGTGGGTGGCCACAGGGCCCTTGAGTTTCCTTGCCCTCTGTGTGGTCTGCTCAGCCTTTGCAGCCGGGGCTGCTGCCAGCTCCGCCTGCAGCCTCCTTCTCTGTGTCTTGCAGGCCTGTTCCCCTGCTGGGTCTCTGGTGAGCAGCCTTTGAGGTTTCTGTGGAGGCCTTAGAGGCAGGTTGAAGACAAGGCAGAGGGGCATGCTCAGACTCACGGGACCTGGGGCCAGACCTGGGGGTGTGCAGAGCTGCCTCCTCTCAGGATCCTCCACTGGAGGCTGAACCCACAGCCCTCTCTCCGGGGGGTTCTGGGGGCAGTGATTCCCTCCTCTTGGGTGAGAGAAAAGGATCCTTCTCCAGCCCTGGACACCTATATAGTCTTGGTGTTGACAGCGATTTCTTGGTCTTCTGTCCTCTGCTACCTGAAAGGCGGAGTCACAGGCTCTGAGGCTGGTCTAGTGCCCCAGATCCCACAGCCCCCAGGCTGCCTTTGCGGTGAGTTTTAACATCTTGTGCCAGAGCATGCATGCTTTCCCTCACCAGAGACCGGCCTCTCCCCGCTAAGGTACCTGCTGCTTTATTCTTTTGAGTTTCTGCCTCCTTGAAGGCATCTGAATTTGAGGCTCCACTCTGGATGCTAAATCAGATGGTCAAGGCCCAGAGGGAGGCCCAGGTCCCAAAGCGAGGGGAAGGAGAGCCCGGTTCTGCCCAGTACAAACCCATCTACCACATTTCAAAATACACTCCAGGAAATCTGAACAAACTTAAAAGACTATGAATCCTATAACGCCTGCTGTCTGATCACAGTGGAGTTAAGCTAGAAATCAATAGCAGAAAGATAGCTGGAGAATTCCATGAAATGTGGAGACGAAACAACACGCTTCTAAATAATTCATGAGCCAAAGAAGAAATCTCAAGAGAAGTTTCAAAATATTTCAAGCTAAATAAGCATGAGAATGCAACTTATTGAAAATTTGTAGGATGTAACTAAGACAGTGCTTGGGAAATTTATAGCATTGAATGTGTTTTAGAAAACAAAGATCTAAAATCAATAATCTAAGCTTCTGCTTTAGGAAACTAGAAAAATAAGAGCAAATGCAATCCAAAGTGAGCAGAATGAAAGTATCAACAACTAGAGCAGAAATCAATGAAATTTAAAGCAGGAAATCAATAGAGAAAATAATCGAAACCAAAAGCTAGTTCTTTGGGGAAAAAAAAAATCAAATCAGTACTTTAACCATGCTAACTTAAAGAAAAAAGAAGAAAAGACATAAATTGCTAATCTCAGAAATGGAAGAGGGCACATCACTATGGTGTTCATAGACATTTAAAGGATAGTATTATGGATGACTCCATGCTCACAAATTTGATAAGTGGATGAAATGACCAACTCCTTGAAAGACAATCTGTCAAAACTCACACATGAAGAAATAAACAATCTGAGCAGTCCTATATCCATTAAAGAAATTGAATCAATAATTAATAGTCTTCCAAAAGAGAAAGCGCCGAGATCAGACGGGTTCACTGGTGAATTCTAAACATTAAGAAAGAAATTATACCAGTTCTTTACCATCTCTTCCAGAAAATAGAAGCCAAGGGAATATGTCCTAACTCATTCCATAAGACCAGCATCATCACCCTAATACAAAAACTAGAAAAAGGCATGACTAGAAAACAATAGACCAATAGCTCTCATGAACATAAATGCAAAACTATTCAACAAAATATCAGCAAACTGAATCCAACCATGCATAAAAAGAGTTCTATCTTACAACCAAGTGGGATTTATCCCAGAAATGCAAGGCTGGTTCAGCATTTGAAAACCAATTAATGTAAAACATCATATTAATGGGTTAAAGAAGAAAAATCATACGATTATATAAATAAATGCAGCCTGAGCCCGCGGGTTCAAGACCTGCCTGGGCAACTTGGTGAGACCGCATCTCTACAATAAATCAAAAAAATTATCCGGGCGTGGTAGCGCGCGCCTGTAGTTCCAGCTACTTGGAAGGCTGAGGCGGAAGGAAATTTCAGAGAGGGGTTCTTAGCATCACTGCAGGTGAGGAATTGTAGGGATTTCTAGGGCTTATGGGGACACAGAAAAATGGGACAATGTCAGCTTTAGATTCCTACCAGTCTGTGTGTGGAGGGGATACACACAACCTTTTCTCTGAATTATCAACTGTGATCATACCTAGGACAAAAGAAATGAAAAAAAACAAAAAACAAAAAAACATTGCGAGGGACTTACTGAAGTCCAAGGGTACTCTGAATAATTTTTTTCTTAAGCAGGGGTTTTTCATCAGGTGCTGGCATTCTCTCAGGTGCAGAGACTTATTTCAGGTGCAGGGCTCAATCTCATTTGATGGGCTCCTTGCCAGGTGCAGAGCTTTGCCTCAGGTGCAGGGACTCTTGCTCAGGTACAAAATTGTCTATTTTCCATTTTTATATGCTCAGGCGTTCTTCATCTGGGTCAGGGCATTCCTTAAGATGCAGGAGGTCTTTGTGGTGTGAGGGACTTGCTGATGTTGAGGGGTTCTCACTCATCTGAATAATTTTTTTCCTAGGTGCAGGGGCATTTCATCAGGTGCTGGGTTTCCCTTATGTGCAGGTGCTCTCTCAGATTCAGGATTCTCCCTTGGGTTCTGGGTTCTCCCTTGAGTGCATGGTCTCTTCATCAGGTGCTTGGACTCTAACATGTATGGCTCTCTACCTCAGTGCAGGGCTTTTTCTTAGGTGCAGGGGCTCTTAATCAGGTGCTGGGCTTTCCCTCAGGTTCAGGGACTTTGTTTCAGGTACAGGGCTCTATCTTAGTTGCAGGGTTCTCCATTCAGTACAGGAGATTTCTTTCAGGTGCAGAGATTCTTTCTCAGGTGAAAAGGTATTTTTTAGGTACTGGAGATCTTTATCGGGTGCATGGCTCTCCTTCAGGTGCAGGAGCTCTTTGTCAGGTGCATGGGCTGTTTATCAGGTGTGGAGCACTTGCTGACCTCCAGGAGTTCTCACTCATCTCCAGGATTTGTTTTTTAGGTTCAGGGCTCGCTCTCAAGTACAAGGTCTCTTCCTCAGGTGCTGGGCTGACCCTCTGCTCTGGAGGCTCTCCTTAAGGTTCAGAGGCTTACTTTTGGGTGCTGGGCTGTCCTGTGGGTGCAGAGCTCTTGTTTGTGCTCGGCTGTTTCTTAGGTGCAGGGACTTTTCATCACGTATTCGGGTCTCTGTAAGGTGTAGTGCTCTTCCTCAGGTTCAGGCCTCTCCTTTAAGTGCAAGTCCTTTTCATCAAGTTTGAGGGTTTTTCCTTGAGTGCAAGAACTCTCAGTCATGTGCATGGTTCTCCCTCAGAGAAGAAATTCTCCCTCGGGTTCAGGAGCTCTTTCTCACCGCAGGGTCACTCCTAAGTTCTGGGCTCTCCCTCAGATGAAGGGCTCTCCCTCAGGTGCAGGGCTCTCCCAGGTGCAGGGCTCCCTCAATTGCTGGGCCCTACCTCAGGTGCAGGAATCTCTCCCAGGTTCAGGGCTCTGTCTCAGAAGCAGGACTCTCTCCATCAGATGCATGGCTCTCGCCATCAGATGCATGGCTCTCGCCATCAGTTGCAGGGCTCTGGCTTATGTTCAGGACTCTCTCCCAGGTTCAGGGCTCTGTCTCAGCTGCAGGACTTTCTCCCTCAGGTGCAGGGCTCTCTTCATCAGTTATAGGGTGGAAAACCAGGTGCAGGGCTCCCCCAAGTGCTGGGCCCTACCTCAGGTGCAAGACTCTCTTCCAGGTTTAGGGCTCTGTCTCAGGTGCAGAACTCTCTCCATCAGTTACAGGACTCTCCCTCAAGTGTATGACTCTCTTTCAGGTTCAGGGCTCTGTCTCAGGTGCAGGACTCTCCCCATAAGGTGCAGGGCTCTCTCCATCAGTTATAAGGCTTTCCCTTAGTCGAAGGGATTTCCATCAGGTGCAGGGCTCTCCCAGAAGCAGGGCTTCCTCAAGTGCCGGACCGTACCTCAGGTACAGGAATTTCTTCCAGGTTCAGGGCCCTCTCAGGTGTAGGACTCTCTCCCAGGTTCAGGGTTCTCCCTCAGGTGCACTCCCTGCATTCTCCTGCCGTTGTTTGTATGAGTCCTGGAAGAGGCGCGGTAGCGTGGGTAGCCCCTTTGGCATCCTTTCTGCCCTCTGTCAGCAACCACAGTCATCCAGAGACTACCACCTAGAGTTACAGGCCCAGAGTACCTGGCTCAGCAGCACAACTCCAAAGTGCTGTGGCCAGTTCCCATTCCTGATGTCACAGCCCATGATGTCATAGTTCTTGACGTCATTGCCCCTTATGTCACATCCGTGATGGGCCAGGAGAGGCAGCTGGGACTTGGGAAGCCTTCATAGCACTCTGGTGTGGAACCAGATGATGAAGGTGTGGGGGAGGGCTGTGAGACTAGATGGGCGCCCATGCAGTTCAGAGGCCTTTGGAACTGTCCCCACCTCCCAGCAGCCAACCTCCTATATGTAATTGAGCAGGGAGCAGAGCTCTCCTCCTGATCCTTGGCTCAGGAAAGTCCATAGTCTGTCAGTCTAACCATAGGAGTTTTTCCTGACTTCTGGTACAATTTCAGGCTGAGATGCTGACCCAAACTGAGATTTAGGTAACAATTATGGTGATGGCAGTGAACTGCTGAATTAACCCCTTTAGCACCAAAGACGCCATGGAGTTCCCCCCACCCCACCCCGTGGGCAGCCATCTTACCATTATCACAGCTGCAGCTGCCAAACAACAACACAGACACCAAAAATTAAGAATTTTAACATATATTGATTTTGAGATGAAGGTAATAAGTTGGATTTTTTAAATAGAAGCAGAGAAGAACATAAAATAATTCAAATCAGAATAGTTTTCTGCTGTTTGGATAAAATTCATTAATTCAACAACAGATTATTTATTACTAAATTAAGTATTTGACATGGGAAATAATATAGTAGACTATGAATTAGAGTAGCTCTGATTTCATATTTTTAGCCCCATGAAAACTGGCAAATAAAAATACTATCTTTTAAAAAATGAGGCAAAACAATAAAAGAGCAATATTGTTAGTCTCTTATGATAAAGTTGTAAAATAAGTTAAACAGATATTCTTACATTTCATAACAACTATTACATTTTCTAAAACCACTATTTAATATCAAAAAATTCTTTCATGATTCTTTCCTTTATAAATCAAATAGCTTTATAAAATTATGAAAAATTGTCATTTGTTTTCTTTTATATGTATTTTAAAATTGTGGGGTACAATTAGGGTCAGGTATACATATATTCAAAGTGCAGGTACCCTTGTTGATGAGGTGTGCCCCTCTTCCCCAGGCAGATATTGAATACCGTAAATCCCACCTCCCTGCGCCCCTCCCACCTCCCACAGTTTCCCGCTACTGTCAATCATTTTGTTATAATATTAAGATAGTTGTTCAGGGTCTACTTATGAGTGAGAACATGTGATACTTAGATCATTGTTTCTGTGAAAGGTCACTCAGTATTATAAACTCTAATTCTTCCAGGTTACTGTGAAGTTCATGATTTTGTTCTTCTTTGTGGCTGTGTAATATTCCCTTGTGTATAGGTACCACATTTTTCTTTATCCAGTTCTCTTTTGATGGACAGCACATTTGGTTCCATGTTCTTGCTATTGTGAACAATGCTGTGATAAACATATGTTTGCAGGTATCTTATTTATACAGTGATTTTAGTTCTTCTGGGTATATTCCCAGTAGGGGGACTGGGGGGTCATATGGAAGGTTGAGTTTTAGAACTTTTAGGAATCGCCACACTGTTTTCCACAGAGGCTATACTAGTTTACACTCTCACCAACAGTGTAGAAGTGTTCCCTTTTCACCACATCCTCTCCGGCATCTGTTATTTCTTGAGTTATTGATGATGGCCATTCTGACTGGAGTTAGGTGTTATCTCAGTGTAGTTTCAATTTGCATCTCCTTGATGACTAGTTAGGCTGAACATTTTTTCATGAATCTGTTGACTGCTCATATGTCTTTTTTTGAGAACTGTCTATTCATATATTTTGCCCACTTTGTAATGGGACTGTTTGTTTTTTCTCATCAGCACGTTTGAGTTCCTTGTAGATCCTAGATGTTAGGTCTTTGTCAGACATTGGGTTAGCAAATATTTTTTCCCAGTCTGTGGGCTGACTTCTTGCTCTTGTGATGGTTTATTTGGCTTTGCAGAAACTTGTCAGTGTGATGAGGTCTCACTTGTGTATCTTATCTCTTATGGCATGGGCACTTTGGATTTTGATTAGGAATTCGTTGCCAGTTCCAATTTCCATAAGAGTGTCTCCTACATTTTCTAAGATTCTTATAGTTTGAGGTTTTACATTTAGTTCTCTGATCCATTTAAAGTTAAATTTTGTGTATGGGGATAGGTAGGGGTCCTGTTTCAATCTTCTGCATGTGGTCAGCCAGTTTTCCCAGACATTTACTGAATAGGTTCTCCTCTCCCCAGTAATGGGCGGTGGAGGCTTTGTCAAAGATGAATTGGTTGAGAAATTGAGGTTTTTCTTCTGGAATCTCAATTCTGTTCCATTGGTCTATAGGCCTGTTCTTGTACCAATACTAGGCTGTTTTGAATATTGTAGCTTTATAATAAAGTTAAAGTCTGGGAGTGTGATACCCCCTGCTTTGTTTTTTTTGTTGTTGTTGTTTTGTTTTGTTTTGTTTTGCAGTGGATTGTTTTGACTATTCTTGGTCGTTTGTGTTTCCATATGAATTCTTGAATTGTTTTTTTCTAGATCTGAGAAGAATGTTGCTGGTAATTTGATGGGTATTGCATTAAATCTGTAGTTTGCCTTAGGTAGAATAGGCATCTTAACAATGTTGATTCCTCTAATCCATGAGCATGGGATATTTTTTAACTTGTTGGTGACATCTTTGATTTCTTTGAGCAGTGTTTTGCAGTTTTCATTGTAAAGATCTTTCACATCTATGATTAGGAAGATGCCAAGGTACTTCATTTTTTTGTGGCTATTATGAATGGAATTGTACTTTTTATTTGGGTTTCTGTTTGTTTATTATTGGTGTATAGAAATGCAATTGTCTTTTGCACATTTATTTTATACCCTCAGACTTTGCCAAAATCCTTTATCAGTGCAAAGAGCTTTTTGACAGATTCTCTAGGGTTATCAAGATATACAATCATGTTGTCTGCAAAGAGAGCTAACTTGACTTCCTCTTCTCCTATTTGAATATCCCTGATCACCTTCTCTTTTCTGATTGCTCTAGTTAGGACTTCCAAAATTATGTTGATCAGTAGGGGTGAGAGTGGGCATCCTTGTCTTGTTCCAGTTTTCAGGGGAAATGATGGCTGTGGGTTTCTCATAGATGGCTCTTACTATTTTGAGGTATTTCCACCTATGCCTAGATATTCGAGGGTTTTTATCAAGAAGCGGTGCTAGATTTTTTCAAAAGTTTTTTCTGCATCTAATGATATAATCACGTGGTTTTTGTTTTTAATGTCTGTTGATGTATTTAATTATGTTTATGGTCTTATGAATGTTGAACCAGCCTTGCATCCCGGGGATGAAGCCTACTTGGTAGTAATGGATGGTTTTTAGATGTGTTGTTGAATCTGGTTTGCTAGAATCTTGATGAGAATTTTAGCATCTATGTTCATCAAAGATATTGGCCTTTAGATCTCTTTCTTTGTTGGGTCTTTACCTGGCTTGGGTATCAGTGTGATGTTTGCTTCATAAAATGACTTGGGGAGAGTTCCATATTTCTCAATGGCCTGGAATACTTTCAGTAGGATTGGTATCAGTTCCTCCTTGTATGACTTCTAGAATTCTGCTGAAAAGCCATCTGGTCCAGGGCTGTTTTTTGTAGGTAGTTTTCTCTTCTTTTTTTTTTTTTTTTTTGAGTTGGAGTCTCACTCTGTCGCCCAGACTGGAGTGCAGTGGCTGCTCCCGGCACCGCAGCCTCTACCTCAGCCTTCCAAGTAGCTGGAACTACAGGTGCACGCTACCACGCCCGGATGGTTTTTGATTTATTGTAGAGATAAGGTCTCTCCAAGTTGCCAAGGCGGGTCTCGAAACTGCGGGCTCAGGCAATTCACTCACCTCAGCCTCCCAAAGCGCAGGATTACAGGCTGAGCCACCGAGCCTGGATTTGTAGGTAGTTTTCTTATGACATAGTCAATTTCCTGAATTATTATTGGTCTATTAGGGGTCTCGATTTCTTCTTGTTTCAACCTAGGGAGGTTGTGTGATGTCAGAAAGATGTCCTTTTCCTTTAGGTTTTCAAGTTTGTTTCCATACACATGTACAAAGTGGTCTCTGTTAATCTTTTGTATTTCTTCAGGGTCGGATGTGACTTTATCTTTTGTGTTTCCATTGTGTTTATTTGGGCTTTTTCTCTCTTTTTCTTGGTCAGTCTAGCTAGGGGACCATCGATCTTGTTTATCCTTTCAAAGAATCAGCTTTTTGTTTCATTGATTTTTTGAACTATCTTTTTGTCTTCTAAGTCCCAGATTTGGGCTTTTATTTTGGTTATCTGGATTCTTCTGCTGAAGTTAGTGTTTTGGTGGTCTTGCTTTTCCAGCTTCCTTAGGTGACTTGTTAGGTTGCTAACTTATGACCCTTACATTTTCTTCATATGCATCTGTAGATGAATGAATTCTCCTCTTACTACTGTTTTCATGTCATCCCAGAGGTTTTGGTAAGATGTTTCTTCATTTTTATTTGTTTCCTGGTATCTTTTAATCCCTATTTTGATTTCTGTGTTGTTCCAGGAGTTCCTTAGCCTCATGCTGTTTTGTATCCATGTCTTTGGGGTTTTGGGGAAACCTTTTTGATGCTGCTAATTATTTTTATTCCACTGTAGTCTGAGAAGGTGCATGGCAAAATTTCAATCTTTTGAAATTTGTTTATACTTGATTTATGACCAAGATTGTGGTCGATCTTAAAGTATGTTCCATGTGGCAATGAGTAGAATGTATATTCTGCAGTCGTTGGGTGGAGTGTTCTGTAGGTATCAATTAAGTCCATTTAGTCAACAGCCAGATTGAGGTTCTGGATCTTCTTGCTGATTTTCTTGTCCTGATGATCTGTCTAGGGTTGTGAGTTGGGTATTAAATCCCCAGTTATGACATTGTTAGAGTTAATATCTTTTTTGAGTTTGCCTAGAAGTTTCTTTATGAAAGTTGGTGCTCCTATGTTGGGTGTATATATGTTTAAGGTGAATACTTCTTGTTGATGTATTGAACCTTTTATCATATGTAGTGACCTTCTGTATCTTTTTAAGTTTTTAATAGTCTAAAGGGTATTTTTTTTCTGAAATTAAGATTGCAAATCCTGCTTTATTTTGTGGTCCGTTCTTCTAAAATTTTGCTTCCCATCTTCTTACTTTGAGTCTGTGAGTGTCCTTTTCTGGTGAGATGAGTCTCCTGGAGAAAATATATTGTTGCCTCATGGTATTTTATCCATTTTTCCATTTAATGTCTTTTCAGTGGTGCATTTAGTCCATTCACATTCAAGGTAATTATTGAAATATCATGAGGTTCTTATAGAGTTGTTGTTCCAGTTTGTTTATTGTCTTTCTTTTGGTTTTGGAGTTGATTCATGTGTGTTTTCCATCTTTTTCCTGTACTCTTGTGAAGAACGTTGTTGTTCTTTTTCCCTTTTCTTCTGTGTTTAATATTTTCCTAAGTGATTCTTATAGAGGTGGTCTGGAGGCAGTGTTAGTTATTAAGGATTGGATGTCTTGGAAAGATTTTAATTCTCCCTCACTGATGAAACTTAGCTTGTCTGGGTAAGTTATCTTGGTTTAAATTGTTTATCTTTGAGAACTTTGAAGATTGGCTCTAAGCTCTCCTAGCCTGAAGTGTTTCTGTAGATAAATCTACGACTATTCTAATTGGTCTTCCCCAGTAGGTAGTCTGACCTTTTTCACTTGTTGCCTCTAGGATTTTTTCTTTTATACCTACTTTGTTTAGGCAAATTATTATGTGTCTAGGACTTTATCTTCTGATTTGTTTCTTGCAGGGGTTCTCTGAATCTCTTATGTTTGAATAGTTGCATCACTGATGAGCCGAGGGAAGTTTTCTTGAATAATTTCATGGATTGTTTGTTCCAGGGTGGTCTCTGTCTCTCTTTCTGCCCTGGGAAGTCCAATTACTCTTAGGTTTGGTCTCTTGAAATAATTTCTCATCTCTTGAAGGTTTTGTTCTGCCTTTTTAAGCTTCTTTTCTATGTTTTTGACAGTTTAGGTTAGTTCTATATTTTGGTCCTCAAGCTCTGAGATACTTTCTTCTGCTTGGTTAATTCTGCTATCCATACTTGTTAGTTTGTTATTTATTTCAATCACAGTATTCTTTACTACTGTTATCTCAGTTATCAATTCCTTTTTATTTTCCTCTTGTCTCTCCTCAATTCATTTTATTCTATTATTGTCTTGATGTCTGGATTTGTAGTATGTAACCAGTCTTTCTGGGGGCTTTTCATTGTTTGCGTTCCGAAGTCTGTTTTCTCAGTGTCTGACCACCCAGGGGTCTGTGTGAAACCTACATTCTTCTTTTGGGCTTTCTTCAGTTGTGTAGATTTTCCTCCCCACTTTTTTCTTTTTTCCCTGTCTTCTTTAATTCTGTTGCTCAGGGTTGGCAGGGTAGTTTTTTCTTCTGTTTGCTCAATCTACTATTCTTCCTTATGTGAATCCTCTGACTTTGTTCAATTATGAAGCTGGAATGTTGGTTGGGGGCTATGCTTTTGCAGTTTTGAGATTTAATTGAGGAGGAACCTGTGATTCAAAATATATCTGCAGATCCCAGTATCCACCAACAGGTGTATGGACACCCTTGTATCCACTTCCCACTGTCTTGCAATTTGTCTATGCAGTGGGGGTATAGGTTTGCTCCATGAAAGCAAATGTGGTAAGAAAAAGGAAAAGAATGGAAAGGAAGGGGGAGAGGAAGGTAGAGAGAGAGAAGAGTAAGAGGTAAAACAGACAAACATACCAACTAAAAAATGAAAAGAGACACAAAGACAGATAAGAGAGGAAAAAAAAACCTAAAACCTACAATCATACAAACACACAAGCTAACCCACCTCCTTGTTGATGTTCCAACTCCCTACACAAACATGAAGTCTAAAGAAAAAAAAATCAATAAGCTAACAGAAACAAATCAGATATGAAAACATTATCAATAACAGTAAGAAGAAATAGAAAAGTGAAAAAAAAGATAAGTAAAACAAACAGGCAAAGAATAAAAAAAAAATTAAAACAAGGGAAACAAGCACACTCTGAGATTGTTTCTCTAAGTCCAACATCTTTTCAGCTCTGATCTCTAGCTCTCACGGTAGGCTGGTAGGGTTGTTCATAGCTAAGGTCAGCTGCCCCAGGCCTGCTGTGGAGGGAGGGTGTATCAGATGTGGGCTCAGTTGGCTTGCTTCCTCTCAAGTCTGCCACTCAGATCTGACCGGTGTCCGATCTAGCATGGGGAAGGGGCTTCTGTCTCTCTCATTTTGATGGTATTACCTTAGATCCCAAGATGCAGGTTGGGCAGTGCTGGGAGGAGCTGGACAGGGCAATGTAGATCTCTGCCTGGTCTCAGGGCTCCAGCTGATCTCTGGTTCTGCTGCAGCCAGGGCTGATCTCGGTGAGGCAGAGTGCAAGACAGCTGGGCGCTGCAGGCTGGCATGGCACAGGGTGGTTGGACCTCTTTTTCTTTCTTTGTTCTTAGGTTCCATGCTGGAGAATGGCAGAGCTGAGTGGAGCTGGGTGGGGCAATGCAGGTCTCTGCCTGGTCTCAGGGCTCCAGCTAATCTCTGGTCCCACTATGGCTGGGGATGAGCTGGGGTAGGTGGAGTATAAGATGGCAGGGCATTGCAGGTGAGCATAGTGCAGGGCAACTGGGGGCAGGGCAGTGCAATCAGAAAGGGAGGCTGGAACTCCACGAGGCCAGGAACCAAGGGCCACCCTGGGTGGGGTAGTGGTGACTTAGGGCAGAGTGGGGCAGTGCAGCCAGGAAGGGAGCCCAGAACTCCATGGGGTCAGGAGCAGAGGGCCACCTGGGGTGGGGCAGTGGCGGTGGTGGCAACGGCTGTGGCAGCTGAGCAGTGTGTGGGACTGAGGGCCTCCAGCCCTTGGACCAACACGGATGGCAGAGGGGAAAGTGAGAGTTTTTATGAACATTCACTTTCACAGAGATTTTCACAGTCACATCTGACCTATTGCCATCTTGCCAGAAGTCTCTGTCATTTGTTTTCTATAAATTCTGTTTTTTTTAATAAAATATTTTCTGAAATTAAGAAAATAATTTGAGAAAATGAAATTATTTGTTATTCAATAGTTTTCACAGAAAATTATTCCTTGAGTATATATTTGAACATATTTAGTTTCTTTTCAATTGCATATTGTCTTAGATTATTAATTCATTTGCATACTCTATTATTCAAGACAATTTAAGAATATTGAATGTGTGAGCCCTTGTTTACATCTTGCAGCTATAATGATGAAACTATAAGGGAAATGTGGTCATTGCTTGCATGGATCTTACAGTATGTGAAATATCCTTTCCACATTTCAGAGGCAATGAAAAATTACTTTGTTGATTATATTCAACTAGTCTGCCTTTAAATATTTTGTTATGGACATTCAAAAATATTTAAGGTCAAATTTTTAATATTTTTTCAAGGCAATCCCTTATATAGCATGTATTCTAAGTTAAAAATGCATTAGTGAGAATGAATAATGACCAAAATCCTCATATTCCTGTAAGACTAGACCTTGACTGGTGCTAGAAAGAGAAGTGAAAGCAGCAATTGCACTAGGTTAAAAATGATTAGGCAGAAAAAAAAAAAGAAAAGAGAAAACTCTCCTTAGTAACGTTTAAAATATGTCTATAGCTTATAAATTATCACCTATTCAGAGTTGGTTCTCAAAACTTATTATTTTAGTGAATACCTTTTCCTCATTTATAATTTTCTGAATGGACATATAAATAGACTTAGGTCAATGTATAAAGATGGACATAAATATAGATAGTGTTTCCTCAACTAGAACAATTATTCCTCACATTGTACATTTGGCAATATGTGGAATAATTTTGCTTATCACAATTCAGAGTATCCATGTTATTAGCAGATAGGTAATAGGAATCAGTGATCCTACCAAACATGCTACAATGTAGAGGAGATGCTCCACTCCCAACAAATAATTCTCTCCTTTCAAAATCAGTAGTGCCAATGATGTGAAAGTACCAAGGTATCTGATATATATATATATATGAAATTTATCTTAACGCTTATAAAAATAAATTACAAGCCGGGCTCTGTGGCTCAGCCTATAATCCCATGCCTTGCGAGGCTGAGGTGAGTGGATTGCCTGAGCCCGCGGGTTCGAGATCCACCTGGGCAACTTGGTGAGACATCTCTACAATAAATCAAAAAATTAGCCAGGTGTGGTAGTGCACACCTGTAGTTCCAGCTACTTGGAAGGCTGAGGCGGAAGGATCACTGGAGCACCAGCAGGTCAAGGCTGCGGTGGGCGGAGCGGCCACTGCACTCCAGTCTGGGTGACAGAGTGAGACTCCAACTCAAAAAATAAATAAATAAATAAAATAAAAATAAATAAATTACAAGTAACAAGTTTTCTGAGCAATTCTGCTTTCATGAATACAAATTTGTGTTTATAGAATTTAGATTTTTAGTAATCTATTTCCATTATTTGTGATAACAATGCACTTTTTTATTCTAATAAAATAACATATTTTTGAAAATAAAACAAAATTAAAGAAATGTAATCATTAAATCAACTTTAAAACAAGATTTCTAACCTAGAGCAAGGAACGTTTTAAAAGTAGTTAAAAGATATCATTTTATTTTCATCTATTTTAGTTACTTTTATTTTTTTCCCCTTATTTAGACATTTTATTTCTGTTCAAGACAAAACAATTAGGTGGTAATTTTTAATCTGAATTTTGATTATAAAAGAAATTATATAGTCTTTAAAAACACTTAAATAAAAGGGTACTAGAAAAATATTAAATGTATTACGCTTTTTGTTAAATATAACTGTGGGTCACTGAACACATATTTATAATTAATTTTGTGGATTCATTGTAACTATAGCAAATAAACTACTTCACACCTATGCTATAAATGCTACTTGGACCATAATGATTGGAGATGATCAGATTTCATTTTAAAGATACAGGCATTCTATTACTGAGTATTTAGCTAATATAAGAAATTTGGATGGCCTCTTAATGGGATAAAGATTTTTGTTCCATTATTCATATCTAGTATATATCTATTAAATGTTTTCTGTGTACCAAGCATTGACCTAGATTGATAAACTAAACATAATGTCAGTTTTCACATATTATATAACCTAATTGAAAAGACATATCACAGACAAACCATTAAAGAAAATAAAGAATTTTGGATTTTGAAATCAGATGACAAATAACCAAGGTGTATGATAACCACAGCAAAATTGGAAGAGCCTAACTTAGGTTAGTCATACAAATTCATCAAGTGTTGATATTTATCCTCAGTCCTGAAGATTGAAAAGAAGACACAAAGGAAAACTGGAGAAAGAAAATAACCATGAAAATGTTTTGACAGATGAAAGAGCTCAACCTGGTAGATCAATAGTCTTCAAGGTAGAGTGCCCAAGATTACCAACTAGGGAATTAAAAATAAAATGTCAAATATATCTGAGAAATAAAAGCAATAACTTTTTAAATGATTCATGAATTAATTTATAGTCACAGATGTGTCCATGGCCAATTTGATATTTGAAGTGACATAAAAAAAGAGTAAACATGTACAAGACGACAATGGTGGTGAAACTTTAACATGTTTCTTTGATATCCATGGGACTGCTTAACTTCACTATAAGTTCCATTGTCTACAATGCTTATATTGGTTCTCATATAGTAGATAAGTAGTTTAAACATATCCCTGTTTGGAAACTGAGGTCTAAATATAATGATCACAAACAAAAAAAACTGATAAAGCCGATGTTGCTAATTTTTCATGTGCTTTTCTCACTCAGAATAAAAATAATGGCAAATAAAATAATGTTAAAAACTGGACTGAATTTCTGAAAGAGGAGATAAGATAAAGCATTCACCATTATCAAAAAGACTATGTGAAATATAGATTTGGGGTATCCTTATACCAAAATTAACAACGGATTATTAATAAATGTGTATTCCATCTTGATATTTTAGCCAGGGGTGATATGAAGCCAACACTGTAAGTGTGATATTAAAAATATATTTTATTTAATTAATTTACATAATTTTATAAGTTTTAATAAGAAAATTTTTAATAAGAAAGTGAGCATAATGGAACCCACCTTGGAAACACCAATAACTGCTATAACTGGAATATCACCAATATCTGAACCTACACACATTATTCTTCATGTTTTAACCCTCCAACACCCAAAAACGCATGAAGTGAACACTAATCTGAATGTTGCTATTAGCTTATACCTTATTTTTTTATAGTTTTAATCTTATTATATATGCATGTATTCTCATACAATATACTGTTTGTATTTTCTTGTTTTTAGAGCTCTGTATAACGTTTGAAGTCATGGGAAAAGTTTTCTCTTAGCATTGTGTTCTTGAAAAATATCTTTGTTGATTTACTTTTTTATAGTTCATTCATTTTAATGCTATATATAAAATTTTATTTTGTTAAAATACCACATTTACTCATTAACTTTTCTTTCAGTAGGCACATTATTTAAATCATTTTTCTTATTGATTCATAAGAGATATTCATACATTTACAATGCTAATCAACTTATATTTTAAAAATACCTTTTTCTAAATTGTAATTTGCTCTATATTATTCTTCATGTGGTCTTTGATGAGCAGAAATTATTGCTTTTGGAAAAAATAAATTTTTAAATATTGTATTTTATAAATGATATATTTTCTTATTTAAACAACTGCTCTTAGTCTCAGTAAATAAATGTATTCTTACACTCTGAAATGCTTTAAGTTTTGTCTTTTTATTTTAATTTCTTAATCTATGTAAACAGAATTTTTTGTTTAGTTTTCAAGCAAGATCATCCATATCGTCACCTAATTATCCCAGCATTACTTACTGAATATTCATCTTTCTGACTAGTGAACTATAATGTAATATTTATCATAAATAAACTTTAGGTAAATACTAATTTATGATTGATTTGTTCTCTATTCTACTAAGTTGGTAGATCTTTCTTCTCTGTGTGAATCCACAATGTCCACAATTCTACAATATTTTAATGAGTCTTTATACCTGATAGGGCCATTTCTCCAACTATTGATCTCTTTCAGATGAATTTTTATTGAAGAATAATAAAAGCTATTAACAGAAAAATATGTATACTAGTGACGATAGATATTTGTACAATTAATACTGGAAATAACCCACATTTTCTTCATCTATTGAGTGGATAAATAGTGATATAGCCTTACATTTAAACTCTAAATTGGCAACAGAAAAGAAATGAACCACAAATACATATTACAGCATGAATAAGTTTCAAAGCATTATGCTAAGTGAAAGAATACAGACTCCAAAAACTGCATACTATAAAGTTCTATTTATATGACTGTTGAAACAGGCAAAATTATAGGAATTAAAAAATAGGAGTGGATTGAAAACAAAGGTCATGGGTTAATTATGTGAGTAATAGAGCTTTTACATATCATGATTTTTGGTGTATGTTTAAAGACTGTGTATTCTTGATAAAACTCAGATGGTAAAGAATAAAAAAAAGAATTTTACTACAGATTAATATAATTAAATACACCTTACAGAGAAGAAAACAACACAAAAGAAGGTGATTATATCTGTTAGTCTTTATATCTTTTTCTATTTTATTATGTATGTTTATTTGTTGGGTTTTGTACCAACACTATACCATGTAAATTACTATATAGCCTTACATGTCTTGAAATGTGATAGTTTAAACCTTTCTATATTGTTCTTAATTTTTAAAAGGTCATGTTAATCTATATTTTTGCACTTCTCTGGCTTTATTTTGTAGGGATTTCAACCATGTATGCAATACATTTTCAAACAGGTTTCCTCTCCAATATATGTTTAAAATGTCTCCTTAATTTTGTTATATTTTCTTCATTTTTCTCATTTCTATCCTTTAAGCTTCTTATTGTGCTTTCTCTGATGTCTATTTTATCTGTGTGCCTTTTAACCTAGTATACATTTCTGAAATGACTGTCTTTTTGTCTACACTGTAAAGTATGCTATTTCTTGGATGTGGCGTCATTACATGTTGTCTATCTCCTTGAGTTCCTGTGCTCTCTCAATGGGCTTTCTTCATTAAGTTTGTGGTGTTATTGTTGTTACAGAATGTTTAGTTAATATTTTCAAAAGCTTGTGCCATTTCCTTGGTGCTTTTTAAATTTTCTTTTTTATTTTTTTAATTCACGTACATTCTTTTACCTTCTTTTGAATATGGTCCATGGTGGCATTCTGGTCTTTTGAACTCAACGACTTCCTCCATTGTGGTTACACTGAGAAGTAAGTACACACACACACACACACACACACACACATATATATATACCTATATGTTTGTGTGCATAAACACACACAGCGTACCTGTGTCTGGCCACAATTGTTATCCTATGGAAACCTAACCTGGTTCCGAATTGCTTATCTCATGAGGCCTGCATGTGGTGTAATTGTAGATCTGTTTAAAACATTCTATACTATAAGTATACTTTTAGACTTCTTCCTGGAAGGTATCTACTTGTACTGCAATTTATAATATGATCTTGATAAGTGTATTATAGACTACTTTGAAAAGCAGAAGACAATAAGAGCCAATTTCACTGAAATATGCTTTCTTTTTTTGTACTTTTCAACTATTTACACTTGTTCCATATATTTATTTATCCCATACATTAAAGATTCTGAACTTCTTATTTTTTAGCTCCCTACATTTTATCAAACTCCCAAGAAATAATATTTTATATTTTCAAACTAGTACTCAGGAGTGGTATGGCTCCATCCCTAGAGGATATAAACAACCAAATGTTGATGCAAAATATACTCTGCTCTTGTTGGAAAAATAAAAATTACTCTTACAGAAGAAAAAATAATAGTTCTAGATTAAATTAAGGCTTTATTCAACTCTATTTTATACTTAGAAAGCATTTTAGGAAAATAATTCATTATATTAGTTGGTAACTGATATTGAGCAATTAAATTCAATCTTGGATGGTCCACATAATTGTGAAAAAAAGTAAGTTGTTTCTAAATTGAGCATACAAATTGAACAAAAAATTATATAAAATGCTGGAAAATGGTAAGACCAATTATTAATCAATATATTAATTTATTTATCCTTTTGACAAACAGGTGGATATGGATATAGGCATCGATATATATTACAGTCCTTCAAAATCGTTCCTCTCTTCTAGTGATTAAAGTAATACCTTACACACGTATGAGTATATAGTACATGTATATGCTTATATATACACATTCAAGGTACTGAACGTGTATATATAAGCTAGAACAAATGAAATATTTTGAAATACTAATTGGTAATTTTACCATTGTTCATATTTCAAGTGTGTTATATATATATTTAGTTTGCATGCTTGCTTAATCTATTTGATCCTTGTACAATATGTTATGCTAAAGTTCATTGCATATCTTTTAAACAATGGAGTACTCTTAAAGAGAAAAATACAGTAATTATAATATATTCCTATATTAAAGACTTTTAACATTTTAACACATAAATTATCACTTAATTTTTAACTACTTGTATCACTGTCTTATAATACTTTCAATATTATGCACTGGAATGTGTTGTCCTTACACTAGAAATTATGATAAATTGAAACCATCAATATACTAGGTTTTTTTTTATAATTTAATTTTGGCATTATTTACTGATGAACAAAATGTATGTATATAATGGGAAGAAAGCTGGAATCATCAAATCATTGGTGATATAGTCATTATTTTTGTATATTTTGTTCCTTTACATAACAGTGAAAAGTTTTTTTTAACCATTTATTTGTTGGAAATTCAGACATGTTCTACAACAGGGAACTTCTCTGTTTATATTCTTAAATTGCTCTCATATCTACATTTTGTGTTTCGTACTTGTTCACATAGCTTATCAAAAACATTACCGATAAAAGATGAAAGGAAATTTTACCCATGAAATAAAATAGAATGCAAAATCTTCATCTGCCAAGAACCATGACGCTGCTCTTTTTTTTTTTTGAGTTGGAGTCTCACTCCGTCGCCCAGACTGGAGTGCAGTGGCCACTCCCGGCCACTGCAGCCTCGACCTGCTGGGCTCCAGCCATCCTTCTGCCTCAGCCTTCCAAATAGTTGGAACTACAGGCGCGCGCTGCCACGCCCGACTAATTTTTTGATTTATTGCAGAGATGAGATCTCACCAAGTTGCCCAGGCGAGTCTCGAACCTGCGGGCTCAGGCCATCCACTCACCTCAGCCTCCTAAAGCGCGGGATTACAGGCTGAGCCACAGAGCCCAGCTGATGCTGCTCTTTTAATATGGAAAAGAATGAGAACTACATTGAAGAAGATCAAGAGGACTGTTTTTTGTTTTTGTTTTTACTCTGAGACAGAAAAATTATTGATAAAAGTATGATAAACCCTGATACTTTGCACTATATCTTTTCATCATTAGCGTGTCAGTCATTAGATTGCCTACAACAATAACATTCATAGAAATAGTTTAGTCCTGTCCCCTCCCAGCATGGAAAGTCAGTTTCATAATTATGTGCTTTTGAATATTTACAATATCTTTTTTTTAAAATTTTACAAGTACCCAAACAAGGCAATTGTTTAATTTGTGCTTTGCAAATGTAGATCAGTTGTCTATCTATTTTTTACATCAAAAAGTTGTGTTTGTATGTTTATTGATTCTCATTGTCATCAGTTATTTGCATGATTCTGGGCAATTGCCACTGCAGATCTGTGTAATATACGAATTTCAACTTATTACTCTTCTGCAAAGAAATGCTGGGTTTACTGACTACGTGAAATATGCACGTTCCATAGAATGACATTTTAAAATAGTTCTGATATT
Organism: Tarsius wallacei; assembly: GCA_963574415.1. NCBI lineage: Eukaryota > Metazoa > Chordata > Mammalia > Primates > Tarsiidae > Tarsius > Tarsius wallacei. The sequence continues at coordinate 31,266 of CAUYQG010276837.1, read as the reverse complement.
ATTAACAAAATGCTTATCTTGGCATTCATTTTAAAACACTTTTAATTTCTAAATATTACCTTATTTTAAGTTATTGCACACTATAAAAAAATAATGCTATTTTCTTATATTTACAAACAGGGAAACAGAAGTATAGAAATCCTTTGACAACTTCTAATCACATTTTTTGCTACTTACAGCATCTTTTTGTTATATATTCTAGCAATACTTAAGCATTTGTAACAAACAAAATATTTTATTTTCTGCATAATATGTGCCTTGAACTTCTTCCAATATCACAATTGTCCAAACTGTACTTGTCTGAAGTCAAAGTACATTCTCATTTTTAAAATAGCGTATCAATATTGATTCCGCCATGGAAGTTTACATGGTCTCTCCAGAATGATTCCAAAAGTCTCCAGCCTTCCATTGTATGCTATTCATACTAAAACTAAGTACATAATTTTAAGTTACCATTTTTTAATTTTTCTTTACTATATGACATCTTTGTTTATTACAAACAATAGGAAATGCATATCCTCTACTGGAAATGTATATCCTCTCCTGCATTTCAATAATTCCCCAATATTAGTTATCTTCAAATGTGTTATTATTTTTTATAACTCAGTGTTAACTGCCATTTGGGAAGCATATATTCATGGCATTTATCTAAGTGGAATAAAGAATGTTACAATAAAAATGCCATACATAAATTCACCACACCTGCCTGACTTTGTTCTAGTCACACTTACAAATAGAACATTTAGATTTCCATTGGAGAAACAACCAACATAAGTGAACTATGTTTACTCTTATCTGTTTTATTTGCAGTCAGATTTCTAATGCTCAGTTCTTTGAATATGGTGCAGTGGTCACAGTTATTTATTTCCTCCTTTATAACCATCCATTCTTTTTGTTTTTTTGACACCCAAGTAGTCACCTAATTTCTTTGTTAACCAAGTTTTTCTTAGGGCTATCTGTCCCACTAGTAGACGGTATTCAAGCATTGCTAACTCCATGCCCAAACTAAGCTGATAGTTACCTCTTTGCATTGCTATGTGCTTATAATTAATTAAATGAGTGGGTTCTAGGCTATCTTTTCCTGTTTGTTTACTTATTTATTGTGTTTTCTTAATTGGGAACAAACTATTTTATTTCTCTGTTCAGCATTACAAAAAGAAGCAAATACTGGCTTCCCAATATATCTCATCATGTTAAATATGTTAAATGCACTAATCTCTATAATATAAAATATACTTTGACTCTGCATTTTTCTTGATGCTCTTATTTAGATTGTATCTTAGTTCATTCAATCTGTTACAACAAGTACCACAGATTTGTGGCTTATAAACAACAGAAATGTACTTCTCACTGTTTTGTAGGCTGAAAGTCTGAGATCAGGATTGCAGTGTGGTAGAATTCTGATTAGTACACTTTCCCATATTGCAAACTGACAACATCTTGTATCCTCATGTGATTGAAATGAGAGCTCTCTGGAATTTTTTTTTAATAACAGCATCAATCTCATTCATGGGGACTCACCTTCTGTGAACTAATTACTTCCCAAGATCTCAACTCCTAATACCATCACGTTAGGGAGTCTGAATTTCAGCATATGAATTCTGGGTGGACACAAACTTTCAGTGCATTGCATTAAGTTTACTTATTTGAAATATAGTTCTTGAACGTGGGAATAAGGTTTTTAGTATAATTTTATTTTTAATGTATTTTTCTACCTAATTATTTTAGCATATTTTGTGTATTCTGGACTAGTTTTATGAAATTAAGGCTTGTATTTTTCATAGTATGAAGAAGCTGTGAAGAGTTTTTTCTGCTCCTCTTAATTATCATTATTATTGCAAAATAAAAATGTTATCTGTACTTTGTGTCATATGTTTCTTATATTTTCTCTCATCACTATTATTAATGTTTTATGTAACTAAAGACATTTTAAAGCTATGTCATTAAGGCTTTGGTAAATTAGTTACATTGATGGACCCATATTTGCAGGTTTCTCTCTATCCGTACAGTTGTGTAGTGCTCAATCACAGTAACCTTTTAGTTGACAATTGGGTTTATTTTGTCTAATGGGTTTGTAGCAAACATGACAATAAGCAGGGACTTGAAAATGTTATTGGATTCTTCTGACTCCTCATTTGGGTTCCTGAATCTACTTTAACCATATGACTGACATAACTTGCTGGAGATATGTCACAGATAACATGGAAAGGAGCTGAGTTGACTCAACAAAGTCATTCTGTACTATTAGGCTCCTCTAAGCTGATCACAAATGTATTAATAACCTCACCAGAGATCAGTTGACTCAGCCAAATACTTATAAATACCAGCCAAACAATGAAGTCAAAAAATCATGGTGTTTTATGTTTAATGCCTCTAAATTTTTGGTTATTTTAGCAATATTGTGGCATAAATTAATGATACTGATGTTTCAATATTTAAAAATTGTGTGTCTTATTAGTGAACAAACTGTTTCATCATAATATATCTCTTTAATCAATTTTCTTACCTTAAATATTACCTTGGCTTATATGACTATGTTAATACTATCTTAATTTATTTGATATATCACTATTTTACCTTTGTAATGTTAACCCTTTATGTCCATTGTGTACAATTTGTCAAATATAAAAATATAGTTTTAAAAATTCATCAGACATTTTTGTACTTATTAGCTTATTTAATCAATTTATATATAATATATTGATTGACACATTAGGTTTAGATCTACCCTTCTTACTATATTTTTTCAGTTAAGTTGTACCTTTTGAGGATAGGTACAGATTTCAGGAGTTACTGTAAAGATAAAATAATCAATAGAGTAGGATATTAGCATAATAATAGACATATAGGTCAATGAAACCAAATAGAGTCCAGAAACAAATTTATATATAAATGACACTGATTTTCAACAATGATGCCAAGGCAATTAAATGTATAAGAGTAGTATTCTAAAACAAAAAATTTCAAGAAAAACTGAATCGCTACATTAAAAAGTATTGAACCTTTCCTTTAGCCACATGCATGAATTAATTTGAATTGACAATGGGCACAAGTGTAAGCATTAAACTATAAAAATCATAGAAGTAATCATATTCTAAAATCTATGTCATCTTGGGTTTTATGTAGATATTTTTAGATAAGAGCTAAAAAGCATAACTAAAAAAACAATTGTGATTAATTTTACTTTATTAAAATTTAAAATTGTTCTTTGAACATCAAAATTCATGTAAAAATTTGGTGAAAATACTTGTGAAACAAATATCTTTTAGATAACTGTATTCTGACTATATAAACACGTAATATAAGCAAATAATAAGATAATAGTGAAAATAAGAATCAATGATTTAAACTGACACTTCAAAGAGCTGTGAACACCAAATAAAACATATTAAGAAACTCAGCCTCTTTAGTCATTAAGAAATGCTGACTAAGTTATAAAATCATCAGTAGTGTATTAGAATGTCTAGACACACAGAAAAAGGCTACACAAAGGATGCAAAGAATAAAATGTCTCATTTTTTTGTTGGGAATGTAAAACATTACATGCATTTTGTACCACAGATTACAAATATAACAATATGTACACCTTTATATGACCTTATATCCACCATCTAGCTATTTACTCATAAAAATTGAAAGCATATACAATCAAAAGACCTGTACCTTGTTGTTCACCAAAAGTTTCTGCATAATAATAAAAACAACAAAACATTCCCAATTAACGAATTAATGGATAAAAAGTTATGCTACACATCAACAGTAAAAATGTGAGAACTATTCATCTGTGCTACAATATGATGACTCTCAAAGCTTTACGCTGAGTGAAAAAAATTATAGAAAAGTCAAGATGATCACATTTGTATGATACTCTCTAAAAGCAAAAGTTATAAAGATCACTTGTTGCCAGGGGAAAGAGCTGAGTAAAAGAAACAGATTGAAAATGGAATGAGGACACTTTTGCTGAAAATAATCTACAGCTTGAATGTGGTGGTAGTTTCATGATTTTTAGATCTGTGAAAACCCATCAAACTTTACACTTAAGTGCAGTTAAATAAATTGTACAAAAATTATTGTTCAGGCTGGGCACAATGGCCCATGCCTGTAATATCAGCACTTTGGGAGGCTGAGGTAAGAGGATCACTTTAGGCTAGGAGTTTGCAACCAGCCTGAGCATCAGAGCGGGACTCCATCTCTAAAACAAACATAAAAAATATAGTTCAAGTAATTCGAAAAATTAAATTTAGCAGATTTTCTTTGAGCAAAGAATGATTCATTATCAGGAAACATTCAACCAAGAAAAATTCAGAGATCTCCATCCAGCAATGTGGAAAGGTAGTATTTACAGATAGAAAAAGAAACGGATACACAGAAACAGGATTATGAGTTGATTACATCTCAAGATACAATTTGTATGGATATGATCTGATGAGGTGGCTGTCTGTAATAGGCTGAAATTCAAGACCCTCTTATTGGCTGAAACTCAGCAGCTTGTTACAATAATTTACTCTTAAAGCAAATTGCAAGTTGAGTTACATACCAGGTTAGGTTGCAGTTCATTGTGTATAGAGTCATTTTTATGCCAAAACTCAATGTAGTTGAATTAAAAGATTATTGTTTTTAAAAAGAATATGTTGGCTACTGTTTATAAAATAGGCTAAGGAATAAAAGGTCAGAAAAAAGATTCTTTAGAATATAATTGCCATAATTTAGGACAATGATTATGAAAGCATACACTAAGATGATTTCCTGCTTTAAAAAAGTTTGTGTGTGTGTGTGTGTGTGTGTGTGTGTTTTGTTTTGTTTTGTTTTTGGTTTGTTTGTTTGTTTGTTCCTTTTTCCTTGTAACAGTGAGAAGATTTGCTGCTGAATGAGAAAACAAGAACTGCTGGAAATTTCAACGTTTTGAACCTAAGGAACAGAAAAGAAAGAGAAAATTGGTGAAGGAGTAGAAAGAGGTTGAGCTTAGACAGTAGATTGCTGTTGTGGCAGTTGAAATTTAAAACACATATTAAGCTTTCAAAAATAAATTTTAAAAAGAAGGATTTGTGTATTGATTTGGCTTCGTTGAAGAATAAAAGGCTGGGGCAATAAATTTGAGTATCCAATATCAGAAATCGCCCATCAAATTTTATTCATTAAAAAATGTAAGAACTAAACTCTAAGGTTTGCCAATATTTGATAGAGTGAATGAGGAGAAATTGGCAAAGAATTGTAGTACATGGTGACCAGTGAAAATAGTAGAGAATCAGTGGATTGTAACATGCTGGAAGCAAGTTGAAGAGTGTATTTTATGAAAATAGATTTGAACAACTTTAACATATTTTCTTATAATTTCTAAGAATTGACGAATTTTGCAGCATACAGAGGCTATAGATATACTCTACTAGCATTAGCACAAATGCTTAAGATTATGGGTAAAAGTTGTTTAGTAAGTTATTTGTATATAGAAAAAAGAAATTTAAACTATCCTGAACTTCAGTCATAAAATGGTTAAAGTAAAGTAAACATTGAAAAATTCAGGCAGAAACAATAAATTAAATTTTGATATTCTGATATGGAAATATTCCTTTATTTTTACTTAAAAAATAAAATAGATTTAAAATAGGTTTAGTTAAAAATAAAACTACAAAAATACAGCACACATGACATACCTTCATGAGGGTAATATGAATTGGAGAAGTTAATAATTATAGCATCATCAGTGTAAACACTTATACAAATAAAGTAATATTCAAAATAAAAACTGAAAATGATTCTAAGTTTGTAAGAAAATTATGTCAGAGAACAAGATATTCACAAATAAAACAATAATATGGTCATGTATGAACAAAGATCCTCAGATGAGAATAAAAGTGTATCGGACATTGTAAATATCTGAATAAATGACAAAAAAAATCAACTATTTTTCTTTAATGTTTTCTTCTTAACGCCTTTTAAAACATAAATGTTTAAAATGAAAACTAAAATATTGACTTGTAATATGTAGAATATAGGTTGAGCACTCCTAATCTGAAAATCTAAAATAGAAAATGCACTAAAACAAAAACTTTGAGTGCTGATATGATGCCACAAGTGGAAAATTGCACAGATGACCTTATATTATGGGTCTCCATCAAAACTCATTTAAAACTTTGTTCTGAGGCCCGGCACAGTGACTCAAACCTATAATCTCATCATTTTGGGAAGCTGAGTCAAGAGGATTGCCTGAGCTCACAGGTTGGACACCAGCCCAGCAACTTGGTGAGACCTTGTCTCTACAATAAATCAAAAAATCAGCGGGGTGTGGTAGTGCGCACCTGTTGTTCCAGCTACTTGGAAGACTGAGGAAGAAGGATCGCCTGAACCCAGCAGGCAGAGGCTGCAGTGGCCTTGAGGCCGAGAGCATACCACTGCATTCCAGCCTGGGCGACAGAGTGAGACTCCAACTCAAAAAACAAAACAAAACAAAACAAAACAAAACTTTGGTCCATGCACAAACTGATAAATTTATTGTATAATGTTACTTTTAGACTATATGTATAAAGTGTTTTTGAGGAATAAAATAATTTCACATTTAGACTCAGGTTCTATTTCTAAGATATGCCATTCTATATATGCAAATATTCCAAACACTGAAATAACCAAAATCTAAGACACATCTGGTCTCAAGCATTTGGGATATAGAATACTCAACCTACAAATATGGATGTTATAAACATAACAATTTTATTATAAAAGGTAGATATATTAACTAATTTGAAATGGTTCAAAGTTGGCTATAAGTGGATTATAAAATTTTATGAACATACATTACAATTCCTAAGATGATTACAAAACTAATAGTTAATCAAAGATGTGAAGTTTATAAACAATTAGAGAGAATTGGCAAGCTTTTGTTACTTAGTAGTGAGTAGTTTAAGCTTTTGCCATTAGATTAAAAAAAAGTGTAAATGTAAAAACTATATTTAGCATGAATTATGTTTGGCCTATTTTCTCAATGGTTTCTGGGGTAAAACTGCTGAAGTTTACAGCTAGACTCCACGTTATTGGATATATAGATATATTAGGAAAGTTTTCTATTTACAGTTTCACTATCTTTAAATTTATGATAATAGCGAAACTCATTCCAGAAGATATTATAAAAATTAAGTAAGTTAACACATACAAAGAGACTTGTCCATAATAATTACTTAATAAGTACTAGCTGTCTATACTGTAAAAATAATAGGATGTTTGAAGAGAGATTCTAAAAATATTCACAAGCCCAATAACACACAAAAAGAATAAAGAAAATGAAACTAGAGAATACAAATATAAAACAAATAATAAATAGTATGCGCAAATCTATAAAAATAAAATTACATTGAAACTTGTAAATAAACTCAATTTAAAAGCCAGAAATTAACAAAATAGATTAAATTTTATAAAACAATTATATGATGTCTACAAAAGAAATATTTTAAATATAATTGCCTATGCTGAAAGCAAATATTGATGAAAATACAATAATTCCTAAAAACGTAAACATAGATGGTAGGAGAGGATTTATTTATATAAGGTAATATAGACTTCAAGACAAAAAGGATTACCAAAGATTTTATTACTTTAAAAGGATGAAATTGTCAGTTTATCTGAAACATTTAACAAGTATAAATATGTATGTGTTTAACAGAGTTTCAGAATAATTAAAACAAAATTTTATAAAATTATATGAAAAAAATCTATTATTTAGTCATAGTTGGAGATTCAAATATCATTTTCTGAGTAATTAGTAGAACAAAATAAAAATTCAATAATACTTTATAAGATCTAAATTATACTCCAACCATCTTTCATTAAATGATATTCGGAGAAGCTTACATTAAATAACTGAAAACCATACATTATTTTTAAGTGTATATGTGCAATTTTGTAACCTACAAGGCAGTTACTTATTTAATTAAAAATTATGAAATTCATATAGAATATATTATTTGGCTGTAAATAAATTAAGAAGTTAATAATTTTTTTAAAATCTTTAAAAGTTTTAATATTTAAAATATTTAAACAATGCACAAATCATTAAAAAATAAAAAATGAGAAAACATTTTAAGCTTAATGATAATAAAAATTTGACATAACATTTGCAAAATGATGTTACACGGATGCTTAGATGAAAATGTATAGCCCTAAATGCTTATTTTATAAAAGAATAAAAAATAACATTCTAAGTTCTCACTGTAAAATGATAGAAAAAGAACAACAGATTATACCTGGAGCAAGTAAAAGAAAGAAAATAATGAGTAGAAGTCAATAGCATTTAAAATAGAAAAGCAATATAATCAGTAAAATTAAAAAATAGCTTTTCATAGAAGGGTTCAATCAATTTGATAAGGTATTGCTAGACTGAGCCAAAAGAGAAAAAGGAAAAACATATACCAGTTATCAATGAGTCATGAAAGATATTACTATGAATAACTATAGACCTTAAATGAAGAACTAAAATATTATGAAATGCACTATGCCAACTAATTTGAGAATTTAGATGAACTAGATAAATTTCTCGAATAGTACAAATTATATTAATGAATTCTAGAAAAAAATGCAAACGTTAAAAAATATATATCACTCAAATAAATCAAATCTGTAATTAGAAACTTGTTCCCAAAGACAATTCTAGGCCCAGATGACTTCACTGGTAATTTCTGTCAAATAGTTAGGAAACAAGCTACATCAATCATAGTTTTTTTTCAGGAGAAATGTAGGATGGTACACTTGTCAATTCAATTCATGAGATCAATATTACAGTAACATTAAATTTTGAAAAAATATCAGAATAAAAAAGACTATAGATTAATATTTCTCATTACCGTAGATACCTTCTTAACCAAATGTTAATATCAAATGTTGACACACAATAATAATAAATGCAAAGATTTATCTGATTTAAAGCTATTAAAGGAAATAAGTTATACTATTAGGCCATATGGAAAGCACACAAAGCACTTATATTTCTAAAAAAGGATTTATTTCCTGTACTTATTGCTGGAAGTTTCAAATATTTTAAGTAAATTTTCATAGTAAAGTGCATAGGCTATAAAATTTTAAATCACTTGATATCTGAATCACGCTTATTCTGCTTTTAAAATCATATGGCATATCTATTGACTTATTTGATACTGTAGAACGTTAATATAATAAAAGCACCTTTCATATATTAATTATCATAGATGTATAATCAGCATCACAACAATTATTCCCTCTTATATGCATTCTCATCAAAAGTCATTTTCATTGTTATTGTTTTCCTAATATATAAAGTTCTGGTACACTGATGCTTAGGTATGTCATTTGTTTAAATAAACATTATTTATGGAAGAGAAAATTAAAGAATATTCTTCAGTAAAATAGAGTTCCTATTTTATTTATATGGAATAAATAATCATCTAAATTAAGATTTTAAAATATTTATATGTTATTTATTCTTTTTTTTTTTTTTTTGAGTTGGAGTCTCACTCTGTAGCCCAGACTGGAGTGCAGTGGCCGCTCGCGGCCACCACAGCCTTGACCTGCTGGGCTCCGGCGATCCTTCCTCCTCAGCCTTCCAAGGAGCTGGAACTACAGGCGTGCGCTACCACGCCCGGCTAATTTTTTGATTTATTGTAGAGATGAGGTCTCACCAAGTTGCCCAGGCGGGTCTCGAACTCGCAGACTCAAGCAATACACTCACCTCAGCCTCCCAAAGGCGCGGGATTACAGTCTGAGCCACCGAGCCCGGCTAATTCTTAACAGATTTTTATGACATAGATACTCATAAACTTGCCTAGAAGTTGTACACTGTCAATTTAGGATGATAGATGTGTTGTATTTCTTCATCAATAATTTAATATTATTAATGTTGGTTTAGAAATATGAACATATTTAAGCCAACCTTGCTTGTTCCTTATTTCTATAGATCCATAGCATTGATGATCTTTTACATATTCTGATTCACATATTTATTATTATGCTTGGTACTTTTAGTCACTTGTTTTGGCTGCCAATATGCTAGAAAGTAGATGTCATGATCACAAGGTACATTTTGTTCAAAATCATAACCCCAGAATGTAATATAAACTGGTTAATAAATATTTGAAAAGGCTATTCAGTAACTTACTATATAATTTATACACACACATATTCTTTCTGAGTATTTTAAGTTTAAAATATTTGTATTGACAGGTATGGTGGCTCAGCCTGTAATCCCAGTGCTTTGGGAGACCGAGGCGAGAGGATTGCTTAAACCCAGGAGTCTGAGACCAGCCTGGGCAACTTGGTGAAACCTTGTCTCTACAAAGTTTCAGATGGTTCAGATCAATTCCAAAGTAACACAATAAGTGTAAGAATACAGAATATAATGAAACCATGACAATAATTCATTTGGTGATTTTTTTCCAAAGATAATATAAGCCAGAGGAGAAAACAAATAAACAAAAACTACTGTTGATCCTTAACCACACAGTGGTTAAGGAATAAATACTCTGTGTAGTTAAAAAACTTCATATAACTTTTGACTCTTCCAAAACTCAACTACTAAGCTTTCTGTTGAAGTAAAAACTTACCAATAACGCAAATAGCTAATTAGCACATATTTTATATGTTATATTCTTATTTTGTATATTATGTGTATTGTATGCTGTATTCTTACGATAAAGAAAGCCAAAAACAGAACATTTTATCAAGAAAATCACAAGAAAGCTATACTGTATTTATTATTCATTAAATAGAAGTAGATTATCATAAAGGTCTTTAACCTCATCTTCACATGCAGTAAGCTAAGGAGGTAAAAGAGGAAGAGGAGAAGCTGGTCTTGCTATCTTAGATCTCAGGATTCACAGAAGGTGATTAGAATTCATGTATAAGTTTATCTTCCCAGTTCAAATCCATGTTGTTCAAGGGTCAACTGTATTATATGTATATTATATATATGAAGTGATGATAAGGGTTTATAATATTCTGGAAATATTAAAGTACTTTGGAAAAAGACTGGACAAAGGCTCAACAAGTAAAATTTCAAATTCTGCCTTTTTTTAAGTACAGTAAATAAAATTTCATAAAAATTGACATACTAGGCATGTTTGAAACTCCAATAAAGTTATAAGAAAAGTTTGGGGTCAAAATTTGTTATCGAGGACTGTGTTATCTTTTACGAATCTTTTAAAATGTGCATAGCTAGTCCAGCAATCATATAGCTATGTCCGTAGTTATACTACTCCAAAATAAAAAATTTAGGTCCATTCTTTCACAAGTATTCCAAGGTATATTTATGCTACATTATCATAAAAATAGGGTTATAGGACCTGTAATGTACAATTCTTTTATGCTTAAACTGATTTATCCAAATTTTTCTATTTTTGGTTATAATGTGACCTTTTCAAAATTAAGTTCACTTTTATTTTACTTTTTTAAAGAAATAAGATATAACAGAGCAGTTGTTTAATCTCCACGCCAGATGAATCCATGGGCTAAAATGAGATAAGGTTAAGTTTTCATTATCTTTCATGTTTTATTACACACTGATTAGGCATAGTTCCTAATACCAGTGATTTTGCTTCTGTTCATCTCAGTATATTCCTAATCCCTTCTCTGATTCAAGCAAAGATTAATTATTGTGAAAACTGTTTTCATAATTCTGGCACATATCTGCTTCAGATCTAATAACTAGTTCTTAGTTTAAACCAATAGATGTCAGGTTCTAAATCTTTATATATAAACACAACAGTCTTCATCTCTGTTAATCTCCTTTTGCTCTCAAAATTATAGTAATTGGATGAGATCAACAGATATACCAGCAATCATTTATGCTTTTCTTGTAGCTTCTTCATAATCACTGACTTTTTTTTTTTTTTTTTTTTGAGTTGGAGTCTCACTGTCGCCCAGACTGGAGTGCAGTGGCGGCTCCTGACCACCGCAGCCTCGACCTGCTGGGCTCCGGCGATCCTTCCGCCTCAGCCTTCTGAGTAGCCGGAATTACAGGCGCGCGCTACCACGCCTGGCTAATTTTTGATTTATTGTAGAAATGAGGCCTTGCCCAGTTGCCCAGGCGGGTCTCGAACCCGCAGGCAATTCACTCACCTCGGCCTCCCAAAGTGCTGGGATTACAGGCTGAGCCACCGACCCCGGCAATCATTGACATTTTAAAATATCTCTATATTATATTTTCTGTATTGGGGACATCAAGGATTAAATTCAGGCACAGGCAAAAGAAGCTCATATGCGTGTCTTCTCATACTTATGTCATGGAAGCATGTAGAACTAGCTCTATTTAGCCATAGTGAAAGCTTAACACAATAATTCTCACAATATATAAAAAACAGATATTCAAGATATCTGTTTAAAAATTAATATTCTCTCCCACGCCTTGGGACGCTGAGGTGAGTGGATTGCCTGAGCCCGTGGGTTCAACACCCGCCTGGGCAACTTGGCGAGACCTCATCTCTACAATAAATCAAAAAATCAGCCGGGCATGGTAGCGCGTGCCTGTAATTCCGGCTACTCGGGAGGCTGAGGCGGAAGGATCGCCAGAGCCCAGCAGGTCGAGGCTGCGGTGGCCAGGAGCAGCCACTGCACTCCAGTCTGGGTGACAGAGTGAGACTCCAACTCAAAAAAAATAAAAATAAAAAAATAAAATAAAATAAAAAATAAGATAGTAGAGTTCTGGCAAACGATTTCCAGGTCCAAGCAGTCCTGACATCAATGAAGGTTGTAGGGATGTTGAGAGTGAGCAAGCATGTTTAGTGAGAGAAGTAATCAGAAGAGGCTGAATCACTTGGAAATCCCTAGAGATTGGGGAAATCCCATTATATAAAAAGGAATGATACGTTTTTCAGGTACTTGATGCTTCATATCATATTATCTGATTTGGAAAAACCAGAAAATTTTTACCCAAGAAATGCAGGGTGTGTGTGTGTGTGTGTGTGTGTGTGTGTGTGTGTGTGTGTGTATCTTAAGTAATATGCTTATCTGCAAAAATTATACCACTTAGAAATTATCTGTTACATAAAGATGTGTTCAAAATGATTTCTTAATTGTCAGAGGTATGCTACAGGAACATTAACTATTTCATACAAAAAATGGATGTTTCCAATCCTCATGAAATTCTAATGCCAATTATAAAAGTAAATTTCTAAATACATAGTATCTTTAATAATCAAAAAAATTATTAAATACATTAGTGTTTATACAGTGATTTTATTTATTTGGAAATTTTATGAAAGTTGCAAATATTCTCACCAGCAAGAAGAATGCCTGCAGTCGAGACTCCATCCATTGCAGGCTGTTTTCTTGATCCTTGAGGGACAAGTTCTCAATGGATCCTTTCTTTTGTTTGAATGAAGTGTTTCTTTGTTTCTTGACACCTATATGCAAGTATTCAATCCCTTTATAAATTGTATTGCATATAAGTGTATTCTGTCTCACTAGACTCAGACAAGTTGGTAGCCAGTGCAGGGTGAAACTTCATTGCATGCTGTGGCATATTTAAATACATACATACTTACATACATATATACATACCTACATACCAGCATACATACATAAATACATAAATAAGTAAATAAAACTGAAGTGAGATGAAAACCTTATAAAAAGAGAATGAACACTGATAATTTATTTTTCTTTTAACTCAGGAACATATTGAATTGGAAAAACTACTAGAAGAAGCATATACTGTCAGAAAGGTGCTACTGGTGACTGAGACCTAATTCCCACCAATACACAATATGTTCATGTAACAAACATACATGTATACCCCTGAATCTAAAATAAAATAAAATAAAAAGAATGGACTGCATCCATAATTGTGATGCAGTCAATAAATAAAAATAAATATTTCAACTCTGCTACATAGTTTTTGCTTAAATTTTTAGTGTTCTACTCCATTTAGCTGTAGAATTTGGTTTACTTTGAGAAGAACAGTATTCTCCATCCATAAATTCTTCTGAGTTTTCAGTCCCCAGCAGCACCTTACACGAATTTTTAGAAGTTTTAGCTTACTAAGTATGTATTCATTAGATGCCCAGCTGATGGTTTTTTTCTTGAAAGGATGTTGGATTTTGTTGGATAACTCTTCTATATCTATTGAGATGATCATATGGTTTTTCTTTTTGCTTCTGTTTATGTGGTGAATCACATTTATTGATTTGCAGATATTAAACCATTCTTGCAACCCTGGATGAAAACCCTCTTAGTCAAGATGGATTTTTCTTTCTTTCTTTCTTTCATTCTTTCTTTGTTTTTTTTTTTTAGGTGCTGTTGAATTTTTTTCTATTATTTTTTTTAATTTTTTTAAAGATGTGGGGTACAGTTCAGGGTTAGGTATACAAATTTTCATTATGCAGGTACCCTTGTTGATGAGGTGTGACCCCCCACCCCACCCCAGCACATTCCCACTACAGCCAATTCCACATCCCCTCGCCCCCTTGGAAGTTTCCCACTACTGCCAATCTTTTTCTCATAGTATTACGATAATTGTTCAAGGTTCACTTATGAGTGAGAACACGTGATACTCAGTTCTTTGTTTTTGTGATAGATCACTCAGTGTTATAGACTCTGTTTTGCTAAAATTTTGGTGAGAAATTTTGCTGAGAAATTTTGCATTTATAGTCATAGGAAAATAGGCCTGTAGTTGTCTTTTTGTTGTTGTTGTTTCCCTCCCTGATTTTGATATCAGTGTGATACTGGTTTCATAGAATGAGTTAGGGAGAAACCACTCATCCTCGATTTTCTGAAATAGTTTTAGTAGAATTGGTAACAACTCTCCTTTGTATGTCTGATAAAATTCAGTAGTGGATTCATCTGGTACTGGGCTTTCTTTTGTTGGGAGATTTTTTTTTTTTTTTTACTGACTCAATTTCATTCATTGCTTGTTATTGGTCTATTCAGGGTAGCTATTTATTCCTGGTTCAGTCTTGGGTTGTATTTTTCCAGGAACTCCCTCTAGGCTTTCCAGTTTGTTGTCATAGAGGTATCTGTAGTAGTCTCTGATAATTTTTCTTATTTCTGTGGTATTGGTTGTTATGTCACCTCTGTCATTTATTGCTGAATTTATTTGAGATTTTTTCTCTTTTCTTCTTGTTTAGTCCAGATGTTGATATTTCTTATCCTTTCAAAGGATCAACTTTTTGATTTACTAATCCTTTGCATCTTTTATTAGCTTTTATCTAATTTAGTTCTGCTCTGATCTTTGTTTTTTTTTCTTTGGCTAGCTTTAGGTTTAAATTGTTCTTGTTTTTCTAGTTCCTTGAGATGCAGTAATAAACTGTTAATTTCTAATGTTTCTATCTTTTTATGAATGTATTTAATGCTATAAACTTTCCTTTTATAACTGATTTTGTGTGTGTATGTGTGTGTGTGTAACCTAGAGGTTTGGGTATATTGTATCATTATTTTCATTTGTTTCAACAAATTTTTGACTTCTGCTTTTAATTTCATTGTTTACCCAAGGGTCATTCAAGAGTTGGTTGTTCAGTCTCCATGCAGTGGTATCATTTGAGGAGCTTCTCTTAGTGCTGATTTCTAATTTTATTCCACTGTGGTCTGAGATGCTTGGAATTATTTTGGTGATTCTACATTTGTTGAGACTAGATTTATAGCCAAGCATATGGCCTATTTTGGAGAATGTTACATGAAGAGATGAGAAGAATGTATGTTATGCAACTGTTGAGTGGAGAGGTCTGTAGATGACTGTTAGGTCCATTTGGTCTATAGTCCATTTAAGTTCAATGTTTCTCTGTTAATTTTCTGCTTCAATGATCTGTCTAGTGATGCCAGTGGGGTGTTGAAGTCTCCTGCTATTATAATATTGCTATCTATGTTTTTTGTGGTTAAATAGTGCTTGTTTCATGAATTTGGGTGCTCTGATGTTTTGTGCATATATGTTTAAGATGGTTAAATCTTCTTGTTGATTAGCAATCTTTATTATTATATAATGTCCTTTTTTTTTTTTTTTTTTTTTTTACTGTTTTTGGTTTACACTCTGAGCTATCTGATATAAAGATGCCAAGTCTTTCTTGTTTTTGTTGTCCATTTGCTTGGTTCATATTTTTCCACCCATTTACTTTGCATCTGTGACTGTCTTTGGCCAGTAAATGGGTTTCTTGTAGGTAGTACATGGTTTTTGTATCATTTTGTTTTGTTTTTCAACGCAGTTGCCACTCTGAGTCTTTTAAATGAGACATTTGAACCATTTACATTCAGAGTTAATATTGGTATGTGAGATTTTGTTCCTGCTATAGTAGTATAAACTAGCTAACTTGGAGATTCAAATGTGTACTTGCTTCATAGGCACTGAGATCTTTGTACTTAACTGATCTTTTATAACAGCAAAATTCATCATTTCATTTCCCTGTTTAGAACTTCACTGAGATCTCCTGTAGAGACAGTTTAGTGGTGACAAATTTCTTTATTGTTTGTCAAGGAAGGACTGTATTTCTTTTTCGTTTATGAAGATTAGTTTGGCTGGTTGTATGATTCTTGTCTGGCTTTTTTTTTTTTTTTTCTTTAAGGGCATTGGATATAGGCCCCTATTCTCTTCGGGCTTGCAGGGTTCCTGCTTAGAAGTCTGCTGTTAGTCTAACATCTTTTCCTTTATAAGTGATTCAGCACTTTTCTCTTGCTGCCCTTACAATATTTTCTTTTATATTGACTTTGGAGAATTTGCAAATGATATGCCTTAGTGAGGTTCTTCTGCAATATATCTTGAAGGAGTTTTTTGGGCTTCTTGTATTTGGGTATCTAGGTTTCTGTCAAGATCAAGGAAGTTTTCTTGTATTATTTCTTTGAATATATTTTTCATGTTTTTTTTATTTTAAATTCTACTTTTACATATTTTTTTTACATAGGTCCATATTTCTCATAGGTTTTGCTCATTCTTCATGATTCTTTTCTCTTTATTTTTGCTTGAGTTAGATACCTTGTCTTCCACCTCTCAGATTCTTTCTTCCACTTGGTCTAGCCTGCTGCTATAGCTTTGTATGTCTAGCATTGATTTTCTTTATTTTTAGTTCTTTTTTTTTTTAATGCTGCCAAACTCTCCATTCACCTCCTGAATTGTTCTAATTTATTTGTGTTTGTTATCAACTTTATCATGCAACTTATTGAGCTTCTTTATAATCAATATATATAATTAGTTATCTGACACTTCAGAAATTTCATTATGGTTAAGTTGTGTTGTTGAAAAATTTGTAAACCTATTTAAAGGGTAACACTGTTTTTTCACACTTTCAGAGTTGTTTTTCTGTTTGTTTCTCATTTGAATGAACTATGGCAGCTAGTTTGTATGAGTTCCTTTGATATATAGCCTCTGTATGCAGGCTTTCTTAGGTGATGGCAGCAGTAGTGATGTGGTAGGAGTGTGGGCTGGCTCACTACTGTCTGTGAGTCTAAGGTGGTGGGGATCTTGGGAGGCTTAACTTGCTTCTTGGTGGCATATGCTGGTGTCAGCAAATTACCTGTTGTGATGCATTGTTCAACCTCCAGGTCAGCAGGTGGTGCCTATGGGTAAGAGCTGGCTACTATTGATGTGATGGGTATGTACTTGATTTCTGTTTACTGGAAGAAATGCTCTGTTGTCTCAGCAGTGAGCTTGTCTATGAAGTACACTGTGGTCTATGCTCCCAGTTCAGCCCTGCGCGAGGTGAACCAGGATGAGTGGGGCTGAACCAGGCAGGCCCACTTGTAGATCTACTGATGTCAGGCACAGGCATTTGCTCTGAAGTGAGGCATGGTGTGTGGACTCCAAGTGTCCATAGGTGTGTGAGAGACAGGTGTTAGGTGAGATCTGAGGCCTCAAATTTTCAGCTTAAGAATGGAGTGAAGCCTAAGTTCATAATCTATAAGAATGAGTGTTCCAGGTCCCTTGAGATATGTGTAGATACTGAATAGATAGAGTAGTATAGCATGAAGGGCTCTACTTCTGTGACGACAGGTGGCTTAGGTACCTACTTCAGGTGATTAGGTGTGTTAGGACATGGAGCACAGGGGGCCTTATTGCACAAGAACAGATGCCCAGAAAATGTCAGGCAGCTTTAGCTATTAATGTCAATGTGTAGTAAAGGGGGCCACTCGATCTTTGATACTGGGGTGCACACATTCCTGAGAGACTTGAGTGGTAGACTCTGGAGCCCAATGATGATACCTGATGTTTGACTCTGGGTCACAGAGCTGACCATGGCTTCATACCTTATTACCTAGGAGAAACCATGGGGTCAGAAACTAGTTGTTATACACTATTTCCTATCTCTCAGGCTGCTGATTCAAGTGCAAAAGTGCAAGGTCCTTCATGCTGGTCTCTTACCACTTAGACCGATTTCCTAGTTGTGTAGGAGTGGAGGGCCCTCCTCTTCTTCAATATTGCTGGGACACATTACCCCAACTAATCTCAGAGAAAGAGGTTAGAGATCTTAACAGTAGTGCTTGATGAAAGTATAAGGTTGCAAAACTGGGACATTGGCTGTAGGATACACTGTTTATAAGAAGCCACAACTGTTTGAGAATTGTCTATTCATATCTTTTGCCCAATTTGTAATGGGGCTGTTTGTTTTTTTCTTTTCAGCACATTTGAGTTCCTTGTAGATCTTAGATGTTAGGCCTTTGTCAGACACACAGTTGGCAAATATTTTTTTCCAGTCTGTGAGCTGTCTCCCAGCACTCTTGATGGTTTCTTTTACTTTACAGAAGCTTGTCAGTTTAATGAGGTCCCACTTGTCTATCTTATCTCTTATGGCATGGGCACTTGCAGTTTTGATCAGGAATTGGTTGCCAGCTCCAGTGGGAATCTGTCTGGGGAAAGCGGGCACATCTCATCAACAAGGGTACCTGCATAATGAATATTTGTATACCTAACCCTGAATTGTAACCCACATCTTTAAAATAAAAAAAATTAAAAGTTAAAAAAAAAAAGAAACCACAACTGTTGCAACTCTTTTTCTGCTTAGGATGCAGTTTCTGGAGCATGGAAGTGGGGACCCCTGCAAGGCTTCTGTCATTTAGGCTGTTACACGGAGTGTTCCTTGGCATAACTATGGCCCTTTGCTACAAATGCCTGGAGGGGTGGGTAAGGGTGAGGCACCCAAGCAGTGACACAATAAACCTATTTTGGGTCACAGATATGACTCTGGCAACCTGTGTCTCTTTCCAGGAGGAAAAAGTTGCTTTGGGGAGGGTCCCCTAGAGCTCCCAGTTTCAGGTTGGCATGAGCACAGGTCTTATTCAAAAACCTGGGGTAATCTCCATACTCTCCACCCTATTCCAGCTGTGGAAAACTCTTCTATGCTCCAGAGAAAGAAACTTTGTCTCTGGGCAGAAAGTGAAGTACTTGAACAGTGGTTGTTGCTGAGACAACGGATTCCAGTCTTCATTATCTACCCAAGTTTGTGAAAACACCTATGATTCTACTGGGTATCTTTCTTCCTCACCAACTCTCTGCCTCCCTTTGAGTCAGCTCCAGGGCCTGCAGGAAACAGGTTTTTCTGTGGCCTGAGTTATGCAGATCTCTGCTTAAAAAGTATGCCTCAGAGGAGAGTTTTCTGTTCCATCTTGTGTTCTGAAATCACACTCACTTTTCACTGCTATGTGCCATCATGGGGGCTATTTGCTTGTGTCTTCTTCTCCTTTAGATCTGGATTGTCCTTTGTCATTCTAGTGAATATCCCTTTTCCTCTTTGAATTGGAATTCACTGTGTTGGTTGTTACATACTATTTCACAATGTTGTGATGGGTGAGGTAACTTTGAAAGTTTCTAATCCACCATCTTGGGGAAAAAAATATTCCTCTTGTGAGGAATTTAATTTTGAAGAGTCAAAACCTGCCAGAATCTGAGCTGAAAATCCAGTAGTGCTTCGTTCTAGAAACCAGGTTGAAGTAAAGTTGTCCCAAGTCTTTCAAACACAGCAAACTATTCTGGAGTCAACTCAGTTCAGTAGGATTATAAGGATCATCATTCAAACTCTGTCTAATAGAGAAAAGTGCGAATCAACTGAAAAAAGTTAATCTGAAAATTCCAGTGTGTGTTTTTTTTAACCTGTTTGCCTTATATATCACAAAATACTAATAAAGATAAATGGACATTCAAACACGTAAGACCACATGACTAATAACAATGATAAAAAGGTAAATAAGTAGATGTAAATATAACAAAAGTATTAGAGCTCACAAAACATTATTTTAACTTAATCATAATGAATATATTTCAGAAATTAAAGAAAACATCAGAAGAAAATATTTAAAAATGTAAAATTTCTCAGAGAGAATCTCTGAGGAAAGAAAAGTGTGGTTTTTTAAATAAATACTGCTGTTTATCTAAATTTCATATGTGAAAAATATATCTATTTCTATCTATCTATCTACCTACCTACCTAATAGCCTCAACTCTACCATATACAATAAATCTAATATCAGTTGAAATGTTTCATCTAAATTTAATAAATTTATAAATAATAATAATAATAAGGCTTTTGGAATGCCCCCTAAACATGTTCTAATGACTAATTTAGGCAAAGCTTTTTCAAATAGGATATAGGAAAAGAAAATACACTAATAATACAGAAAGAATGGATACATTGTAATTATACTAAATTTAAAACTTTTCTGTATAAAAAAGACACTTGCATACTTAAATGACATCTCATAGAATAGCAGAATATACTTGCAAGACATGTGTCTAAAACAGAGTTTATATCCATTATATTATAAAAAATTATACAAATCAGTAAGAAAGAGACAGATAATACAATAGAAAACAGAACAAAAGACTTGAATATGCACTTTACAAAACAGGATATTCAAATGGATAATAAGCCTTTTAAAAGTGCTCAATATTACTAGTTATTAAGAATCTAAAAATGTATTTAAAAACCATGATACACTATACAACACTGCCCTTGGGATGACTAAAGTTGACAAGTAAAAATTTCACATGTAGGTGAGCATGTGTAATAAGCAGAATTTTCAAATACTGCTGATAATTATCTAACTGGTTCCACTAACCTTGGACAGCATTTTGAAAATACTACTCAATTTGACTGTTCTATCCCTAAGTATATATCAATAGAATGCATGAATATTGTTAACTAAGATATATGGCTTTCTTCCATATATCTTTTTTGACAAGTTATATAATTGATGTAAAATGCACCATATATAAATTAATCTTTAATATAGCAAGAAATATTAACTTATTTGCATGCTTAACCACAACCACATAAATTATTATTGAGGTGTTATTTATATTCATACCTTTAGCATTTTGATAATGCATTAGATTAGGATAGACCTTTTTGTAATATTCCATACCTGGAAAATACTAAAAAAAAAAATAATGAATAGGATGGCTATATAAATTACACTACATTCACATTATGAGAAATTGCAAACATTGGAACCAAAGAGCTACAACATAGTACAAAAATACAGATAAGTTTCACAAGCACCTTGTGGTGAATAAGAAAGCCACTATAGAGAGTCATAGTGCTAAAACACAGGGGATATTATGCTGTAGACTTTAAAACTGGCAGTACTATTCTATAATATTTTATGTCAGAGTAGCAATTATCCTCCGGGATTTAATTGCTGGATAGGACTACTGAAGCCTCATGGTTGCTGATAAATTTCAATCTCCTGATCTAGATGCAGATTAGGCAGGTTGATCAGTGTTCAAAATCATTTATGATTTGTGCAATTTCCTCCATTTTTATTGCAAAAAGTATCATAAAACATACATACAAAGATGAAGTATTTGTAATAATGTATTCTACTTAACTATTTCTACGTAACAAACTATTCCAAAAATTAGTAGCTAAAACAGTTGCTTGTTTTGGAGGTCAGTCAATGGTCAGCATTCAGCTGGGTGATCTTTCTGTTTTACATGTTACAGACAGAGGTCACTCCGTGATGTTTTGTGCTGAGAGTAGCCTTCCCTTATAGACACAGTACTGTGATGGTGATGGCTGGAAGGTTAGATTTAGCATGGCCTGTTTACTGAAGGGCTTATTGGTGGTCTCTGAGGAGTTAGACATCTTTCATCTTTATATTCTATTGGCAATATTCTTTTGGTAAAAGTAATAAAATAGGCCATAGATTGAGAGGAAAATATTGTATTACTCATCATTTGATGAGAGAAGGTATGTTTATGGCCGTCTTTAATCTGCGTCTTATTATTAACAAAAAATGACATACTCGGCGTATATAAAGAGTCCTACAAATCAATAAGAAAATAATAATTTTAAAAACTCCTTATGAAAAAAACATAGCCCTAGATCCACAAATAGAACCAGAAGGAAGATACCCATACAGTAAATATGGATTATAAAAGGGTGCTCCACCACATTGGTAGAAAAAGATATGCAAATTGCTATGAACTATTATTTTGGAAAGATAATTAATTCGACAAAAGTTAAAAAAAAATGATTTTGTTATTTTGACAAGGACACAGAATATTAGCCACTCTTGAAAAATATTTATATTTTAATTTGCTGAAAAATTTTGTCAGAGGAATATTGTTAATATTTACCAAAATATATGTACAGACATTTATGGTAGCATTAGTAATAAGAATGAACATTGAAAACACATGATTTCTATTAAAGAGTGGTTAATGCTTTATAGTACACTCACTGAACAAAATTTTAAGAATCTGCTCAATTATTTTATTTGTGAAATCTATTCTAATATAATAAAATGATTAGAATCTATGCTGACTCTATTGAAAATAACATTCTAGATGGTAATCAGAATTCAATCTACTCTACAAGAGCAGTATCATCTACACAACAGACCTGGAGTAAACAAGTTAACAGTAAAGAGACCCTTGCTGTTATAATTTATGTTTAGAAGATTCAATTATTTAATCATGAGCATACTTTTTAAAATACGTACTCATTTTTGAGCTTTTCTAAGCATTATTGGTCATGTCCATAATTAAATCATAGCAAATTCCACATAAGTATCTCTTGTTCAGTATTTATAACACTCTTCTTGTCAATTCTGGAAGAGCAATATCCTATCCTAATACCAAGTGCCATCTGCTGCTGCAGATGCCAGGTTATGGTCTATTGACAGTTTTGATGGTAGCACTACTGAGTTAATTCTTTGCTAGGGGCAATGAAAAATAAGTACATTTGGTTACTTGGATATAATTAAAGTGGCATGTTGGTGTCATAAAGGTTTAGAATGAAGTTGATCCAGTGTAGCAAAATCACATTTATCAGATGTGAGTGTGTATGCAAATAGAAAACTCCAACATGCTGGGCTAAAGCCATGATTTGTCTGAAGACAACATGGTGCATCAGAACAAATGTGTTTACCCTCCCTAGCCTAACCTCTTTGTCAGTCCCATAAGCCATGACCTGAGATTGTCTCTCTGACTTTCATCCCCATACTTTCTTCTAGTTTTGTGTAATGATAGCACCTATTAATTAAGTTGCTGTGTTTATGGCCAGCTTTGCTTCCACTCTGGAGCTTGATAAAGTCCCTCTTCATTATGTAATTGAAAAAGTATTTGATTTTGATTTTGATTATTATTATTATTTTGCCTTTAAACATTCCTATCAGCCCTTATATCTTAAGGGAATCCTTACATACCATTTGTACCTGATTTTGGTAAATACTGAAGGCTTTAGAGTCATAGAAAATATGTCTAAGTACTAACTCCATCACTCACAAGTCACAAAATCTTATGAAAGTTTATTTTTGTAATGTAGCTTCTTCATCAACAATATGGTTGTAATGGTGCCTGCATATAATGTTGCTATAAAGATTGAATTAGGAAGTTAATTCAAAATGTATAACACAGAGACAATTATAACATAAATGTTGTACTTCATCATAAATGTTTTTCTCCCAAGATAATTCAAAAATATAGTATCAGAACTTAAGTTATTATAGACATTGTTTCACCTATATGCAGTCA
The DNA here is from genome assembly GCA_963574415.1 of Tarsius wallacei. Lineage (NCBI taxonomy): Eukaryota > Metazoa > Chordata > Mammalia > Primates > Tarsiidae > Tarsius > Tarsius wallacei. The sequence continues at coordinate 7,364 of CAUYQG010276837.1, read as the reverse complement.
ATCCTCATTATTTGTGGATTTGGATTCTACACTTATAGATTCGCCTGCTCAAAAAAAAAAGTATTTGTAACTCCCAATTCAATCCACATGGTACTTTCTCAGTCATTTACAGACATGCCCAGAGGCTCAAAAACTTTGATTCACTCAACATGATTATTCCCAACTGAAGTCAAACAAGGTGACTCTAACTTCTTCTTTCAGCTCTCATACTGTAAACAAGTGTTCTTTTCAGTCTATTTAATGCCACATTTTGTGCTTTTGGTTGGTGTTTTTCCTGTTTAAAATGGCCCCCAAGCATATTATTAAAGTGTTATTGACATGAGCTGGGATAAAATAAATTTTTGATGAATCATGGAAAAATGATATAACTATCTCATATGTCTGACAAAGGGAAGGTACTAGTGGTTTATAAAATTCATGAAGGAAGTTAGATCAAGTATGATTTCAAAATGTCACCTAGTTCTTTTTTTGTGATTTCAGGATATTTCTTATATAATGTAATCATAAATAATAAAACAGTCTATGCCAAAAAAAAAGTGTCATTCAATGCTCACATATACATGAGTATGCCATATGGAGGAAATATGTGTTAGATAAACTTCATCTAGACATGAATTATGATGCTGTTGACAATGACTTCAATGTTAATAAATCAACAATATGTATATCCAGAAAAAAGAAGAGGAAATTTGTAGATCTTTATAAGGCTGTTTTACAAAGTACTAAAATAACACCTATAATGCATGGTAAAGCTATAGAAAAGATGGAAAAGCTGCTAAATTTGTGAAGTCATGATATGGTACCTATAAAAAACTGCAGTAAACAGCATCGTTGTCATACTGAAAGCCAAAAATTATATTTGCAGTCATGTTGCCCAGTGTCAGAAAAATGTTCAATTCTTCTTGGCCAGTGATAACTGACTCTCATGTTTCAAAAGCAGGATAATGTGAAAAATGTTAAACTTTAAAGGTACAGCAGACAGGGCAAGTTCTATAGACCAAAAGTCTTAAAAAAAAAATTACAATCTCTGCTGAATGTTAAACAGGAAGAAAATTAGATGGAAGAGCAAATTTCTGTGTTGATGAGACTGCCTTATACCATAAGGACATAGGCAAATAAGTCTGTATAACACTAGTGACATATTGGTTAAGGAAAATGTGACCAGAGGTTTGCAGAAACTTAACACTGCTTTACTTCTAGGAAGAAGGCGTTCAGTTTTTTTTTTTAACTATGTGTTCATGGTGACTTTGTAGATCATAACTACCATCAATAAAGACAGCTGACTATGTCTCAAGGTGTTACCAGATCTACTGAGAGAAGGAAGCAGTACTTCAGGAAGGTATACTTGTACTGTCTCACAAACTGGTATCACAAGAAAAGTTTTGTTTATTATTTTTTAAATGAGAGTACATCTTGTAAGTATGTTTAACAAATTCTTGCTAAATTAAAAGTTTATTTTTATGATGAGGGTTCTGATTTCAGGTATATATATTAAGTTTATATATTTTCAGTGTCAGTTACATAAAACAGTATTACCCAAGAGTGAATAAATAACTGCCTTGCAAAGGTTCTGGATATTTTTTTTCTGTTTTGAGCTACTAACTGATAAAATAGAGAACTCTGGTATCAAAGGTAAAAACAAAGGATTTCAACACTTCATTAAATTTAAACTCACACACCACACACTGTTCTGCTGTAAAGAAATTGGAAACATCTTCTGTTGGGGATATTTCTATAAAAGTCATGAGATTTTTAACTTTTCCATTGAAAAATACATCAGTCATGACTTTAATAAAACAGTAAAATCACATAAGTCATATAAAGGGAAGAAATTATAATGGACTATTTTATTTTAAAAGTAAGTATCTGTTTTTGCTAAGTCAAGCACCTAAAGTCTCTGTATATTCTGTATATTCTCTACGACAATTTGCTCTAGTGTTAACTAAATTGCTAATGAATATATCCATATGAGGTAAGTATTTCAACCAAATGTGCATACAAATAAATCAAGTTTTCATTAATGTTAAATGACATTATTAGGTTTATTTCCCAACAAGTATAGCTTTTTCTTATGAACTATTATATCTGGATTTTTTTTTTTTTTTTTTTTTTTTTTTTTTCAGAAGTATTAATATTTAAACCAGGCTGGAGTGCAGTGGCACGCTCACAGTCACAGCCACGGCCACCGTAGACTTGAACTGCTGGGCTCAGGCAATCCTTCCACCTTAGCCTTCCAAGTAGCTGGAACTACCGGTGTGTGCCACCACACCCACCTAATTTTTCTTAATTTATTGTAGAGATATGGTCTCACTAAGCTGCCCAGGCTGGTCTCGTATCCCAGGGCTCAGGCAATTCTCTCAAGTGCTGGGATTATAGATGTGAGCCACTGCACACGGCCTGGATTATATTTTTATTTCTTTTCAACATGTTAAGTCTATAATCTTTTCTTTTTTGGTAAATACAATTTTTTTGTCTAATAATTATGCTAATAAATTAACCACTATAGTGGTGATATCTTTCTTAGGTTTGTATTTATGGGTAGATGAGTACACTTTTTCTCATGTGACCCTTTTAACATTTCAGATACCACCATAATCCATAATCAAATTCCCGATCTGGACATAATGTAAATATATGTATATATTTACATACATAATATAGATATATATGTGCACATATACATATATGCATGTATGTGTGTGTGTATGTGTGTGTGTGTGTGTGTGTGTGTGTGTGTGTGTGTGTGTGTAGTGGCTTGTATCTTTTTCCATTATTCTATTGAGAGATAGCATGCTTTGGATTTTAGTTTTGAGTGTTTGGTGTTAGACATAATTACCCAAGTCTGCAAGAAATGTAATAGTCTAATACTTATTGTTTTGTGATTTTAGAAGAAACTTCCATATATGGAATGTAAGAATAAAATCTGGTACTTGTGGTTTAGAATGTAAGTGTTCTGGAGTTTTTAAAAATAAAGTGTCAGGCCAGGCGCAGTGGCTCATGCCTATAATCCCAGAACTTTGGGAAGCTGAGGTGAGAGGATTACCTGAGCCCAGGTGAGAGGATTACCTGAGCCCATAGGTTTGAGACCAGCCTGGGCAACTTGGCAAATCCTCATCTCTACAATAAATAGAAAAATTAGCCAGGCGTAGTGGCGCATGCTTGTAGTTCCAGCTACTCGGAAGGCTGAGGCAGAAGGATCACCTGACCCAGCAGGTTGAGGCTGTGGTGGCCGTGAGTGTGAGAGTGAGATTCCAACTGAAAACAAATAAATAAATAAAAATAAAGCTTCATAGCTTGAGGGAGAATTTTAAAGTAAGAAAGTGTAATGTGACCAGTAAGCAATTCTGATCTTTCAGTAATAAATTTAGGGAGATCGTAAACAGTAATTCAATTTATAAAACTATGATAGGAGAAGAAATATGGAGAGACAGTATATTTTTTATGTGAAAATATTTGAAGGGAAGTCAAATTATAGTGTTATAAATGTATGGCTAGACTTATTTAACAAAGTTTTATCTTGTCTCTCACTTCTCTGTCTCTCTTAATTTCTGTTTATTTGGTCCATCAAATTGTTGCTACACAAATCTTTCTGAAATATCAATTAATTAATTTTGTATGAAATTCTTGTAGTTCCTAGTTATCCTAATGTGGCCTTAGTGTGAATAAATTGTGTACAAAGTAGGCCAAAATTTAACACAGTGAATGAGCATTTATAGAAACTTTAAGTTAGAGCTATAGTGTGGCAAACTGTAGGTCAAATATTACAGTTGTCTCGTTAGGCATAGGTCTTTGGCAGTTTTATAAAACCATTGCCTTATAATGCAGTACTCAACCTAATATTTTCTCTAATAAGTGTTCCCACAAATTCTACTAATTTTTAAACCAATTCATTTTACTAAAGCAACAAAATCGTGGCTATGAGAAAAACAAAAACAAATCTGGTATTTTAGTTTTTAGCTATATTACTTTAATAGACAGATGTGCACATAAAATACAACTCAGATCATACTTTAGGGTATCATTATGGATATCACAATAATATCCCTGTAAAAATCTGAATAAAGGCCTTTTGGAAGCAAGTATATATTTTAATCTATCGCTTTAAATAATTACACAAAATTTTTAGCAGGTCAGAATACAAAAATCTTAACTGTTCCTGTTGTTTTATTGTTTATAAACCTACATAAGTCAACTATTACAAAACTTTTAGATTCTACCTACAATTGGAGATAGCAAGCTAAATTTAGCAAAATCCCAAACACTATAAATCAATTTATTTTTAAAAAAAGCTACCTGGGAGAAAACCTAACAACACCTGAGCCAGCAATGCAGGCATACGTACTTAAGCTATCATGTCTGTGAAAATCAAAGGGAAAGAGCTGTTATTTACTACAAGTCCAGAATGTAGAAGAATTTAAGTGGGCAAACAGAGCATATAAGTAGCATCTAGGCATGACACAAGGCAGAAAAATCAGTATTATCATTGATGTACAGAGTTTAATCTCATTAGCATGTGGGAACCTTATATTAAGATCCCTCAGTACTATGTTTTCCTGGATGAAACTTTGTGCAGAAACCATACCCAATATTGAACATGGCTAAATGACATTCATTATGTGATATGCAAAATAGCAGAGACAAAACTAGATGACAGTTTAGTCCCAAATGACACAATTTAAGGGTTTGTTAAAAAAAAAAAAGACATAAAAATACATCCCTAAAGCATTAGAACACACATATCTGGAGAACATTACAGATTCATGAACTGTTGATAAGATAAAATACTATAAAGTAATAAAACTAATTTCAATGTTTGTACATGAAAACAATTTTTATTACCCCTTAGATACGATGCATATTTTTTTCAAGTGCCGAAGATCCGTAAGTGTCAGGCTCACATTAAATATACAATTTTTCAGCAGATAAAATAAAATATTTATTTATTATATTGGTCTGCATTTTAAAATATTTAAATAATGATAACATTCAATGTTCAGCACATTTTTCTTAATTTTTAATTTTAAATATGTGGGGTGCAATTCAGGGTTAGGTATGCAAATGTTCATTATGCAGGTACCCTTGTTGATGAGGTGTGTCCCCCCTCCTCTGGCATTTTCCCACTACTGCCAATCCCTTCCTTATAGTATTACGATAGTTGTTCAAGGTCTGCTTATGAGTGAGAACATGTGATGCTCGGTTCTTTTTTTCTGTGATAGATCACTCAATATTATAGCCTCTAAGTCCATCCAAATTGCTGTGAAGGTCATAATTTTGTCTTTCTTTATTTCTATGTAATGTGCCATTGTGTATATGTTATTTTTGTCCAGTCCTCTTTTGATGGGCAGCACGGTTAGTTCTATGTTTTTGCTATTGTGAACAATGCTGCAATAAACATGCATGTGCAGCTATCTTTTACATAGTGTGATTTGAGTTCCTCTGGGTATATTCCCAGTAGGGGGACTGAGAGGCTTTTAAATTTGTTAATTCTGGTAAAGCTGAATTAATAGCCTGCTAGCTGCATTTTATGGTTTAGGATTAGAAACAATTTCATATGTGATTTTATCATACCTTCCAACATCCTAATTGTTACCATTAGATAAGACTAGTAAGGAGTCAGTGAAGCTCAAATGCAGATTATGCTATAACTTACTGTGTGCTTAAAATTTCATCTTGAGATATATATTTTTTTATCAGAATAAACTGAAAAAAATATCTTCTTGACAAAGTGATGTATTTTTAGCTAGATATTCCAGCAAAATGAGACTTACAGCATTATGGTAATTTATAGAATTTGAAACAGCTTTTAAATTGATAGTGACTTTTAAGGATAATTTAGTTTTTCAATCTGCATTTTAATTGCAGGTTTTACTGAAGTAAATATGTAACTCCAACCACTCTAGGCTTCTGGGAGGCTCTTTCCCAGACCATTTTTACTTTTTTTTTTTTTTTTTTTTGAGTTGGAGTCTCATTCTGTCGCCCAGACTGGAGTGCAGTGGCCGCTCCCGGCCACCGCAGCTTCGACCTGCTGGGCTCTGGCGATCCTTCCGCCGCAGCTTCCCGAGTAGCCGGAATTACAGGCATGTGCTACCATGCCCGGCTGATTTTTTGATTTATTGTACAGATGAGGTCTCGCCAAGTTGCCCAGGCGGGTCTCGAACACACGGGCTCAGGCAATCCACTCACCTCAGCCTCCTAAGGCATAGGATTACAGGCTGAGCCACCGAGCCCGGCCCTTTTTTACTTATTAGACCCATCACCATATGGAGAGGAGGAACAGCTCTAATAGCACTTCATTTTTGTCTTTCCATTAATAGTGAGTGGCATGGCTACAACTTTGTCAAACTTTAAAAAGTAACCTCATAAACAATAACAGAGAGAGAGAGAGAGAGATGGCTACTTTCGGTTATTGAAGAGTGTGACATGGTATTGAAAAAAAACAAAAAATGAAATTAAAATATACTTTTGGAAAGCTCTAAGCCTCTGAAAGAGTTATATATCTTTTTATGAAAGTTAGTTCTTTATTACCAATTCTATTATGTCACAGATTCTCATAGCACCCTGCTGCTCTGAAGAAATATGAAAGCCACTTTTACATTCTTTGGCATATTCTATCTTTTTTCAATGACAAAAATATATTAAGGTTGATATTATTTTCCTATCATGAAACCTGACCAGCAGGAATTTAATCGACTTTGAAGCTTTATAACAAAGGCAGTATTTTTTAAGTCTTTCATCAAAGTGAAAATCTTAGCTATCTAATCCCATTGGTTTCCTAGCCCAGTGGTTAAATACTATGTGTGAGTAGTTATTTCTTTAATTAAAATATATCTCATAATTATTTTATTTGCCTACTTTTTATAATAAGAAAGCTTCTTTGCATTTTCTGACTTATTTTTATCTCTTTGTTATTTTATAATTATGCAATTATTTACATAATTTAATACTGCACAGAAATGCAAACAAAAATGATGTGCATAGAGACCTAATTAACAATATTTGATTAATATTGACACACATTTAAATTCTTGTATATTACAAGAACATAGATTGTGTATGTCATATGGAAACATTTTATGTAAAGGCAGATTCTTTCTGTGCAAAATGAAAGGTAATAACCTAAAATACTATGGTTTTAAGATGCTCTAGTCAACATGTGTCTTCTACTAAAATAAGTAGTTAGAGATTTTTTATTACATAAGTAGAAAGATAATTGTGGTTTTTTTTTTTGTTTTTTTTTTTAATCATCTTTGGTATATGAAAGTTCTGAGAATTTTTCAGAGGTTGTCAACATATTAAGGAAAAGCATAAGCATAATATTAAAAAATCACAATCAACACATTTATTTATTAGATTCAATTACTTAA